>SNQJ01S0300142.1:0-10379 GCA_010110895.2 Picea sitchensis
GTGTAAATCCGTTAAGCAGGTCGTCAGTGTAACTTTTCCACCCTAGCCCAGCCCCTTCTCGTCTCGTTGTTGCGACGTTGGATTTCATCACCAACTAGTGGCTTCGGAATTAGAAGGTCTTGTTTGCTTGGTTATTGCTTCCTATATTTTGTTTACTAGCGCGTGTTGTTTGTTTATCGAAGTTGACCATAAGATTTTCTTCATGAAGTTTGTCACTCATTTACAATAGCTCCTCCACGTCGTTCACGTAGAATGCAGGGTTTATCTCCAGAGCATATGGAAGGTTCTCAACCCTTGCCTACAAGTACACTTGAGGGCTCTCCTCGGCAAAGTGAAGTCACAGTCGTTACCACGCCACAAGTGGAACGAACTGACTCTCTAGAACATTTTCAAATTACAAATACTCAAGAGGACTTTCGACTTCACTGTGATTCTGAGCGACCGTTTATGCGACTGAATTCTTCTGGAGACTTAGTTGTTACATCTTCTGGATCACCAGTTGGACCCTTTCCAGGCATAGAAGGCCAAGATCTTTTTTGGTCTACAAGTGTTTTTTGACAGGACCTCTTTGGTCCAGGTTCACCTGTGATTTCCGAAATCAACCCACTTGTGATCTCTGAAATCTCTAGTCCAGAGACGGTACCGTTGACCATCGCCTATAACTTTACCATCCCTACCGAAATGGCCCATCTCACAGATACTACGAGTGTTCCAACCGGGTTTACTGCGGTTAGTCTTGCTCCCATAAACACACCACAAATTACCAACGTCACTCCGACACTACCACCTGGATACCGTGCGTTGAATGCTTCCATTCCTACTCCTACGCAAACTCCATCCGGCTCTCCTAGTGGTCCTTCTTCTTCTGGGCACTCTATTCCTGGTTTTATTCCAACACTCCCTCAATTTCCTTTTGGAGGACCTTCTTCGTCTTCCACTGGCAGTCTTAATCCTAGTGGCACTATTCCGTCATTAACTCCAAATTACCATTTTCCGGTTGGTGGACAATTTCACCAAGGTGGTATGACTCAATCCCCTCTCAGTGGGAAAATTCCTTTTGGAACGCAAATCTCAATTGGAACACAACCCCCAATTGGCACATTGCCCCCAATTGTAACACCACCTTCAATGGGAGGACCGACCCCACCTTATGGGAAAAACATACCTCCCTCCTTGGCCCAGTATTGGAATTAGTTGATACAACATCCTCCTCAATCGACTGGGGGGCAGCAGTTTCTAGCTGCATTCGTAATGCCTCCTAGTATGGTCCAACCATATCCAGGTTCATTCAATCCCATTTGGGGGGAGAATTCTCAAACTCAAGCCCATGTTCCAGGGTATACTCCTATGAGCTACTATCCTCTCCAACCACCACCGAATATGCCTGGGTCTTCACATTATATGTAGACTGCTTATGGTCCTACTAGTTTGCCGACAGGGCTTCCTCCCCAAAGCCACCAGTACTCGCAGTTGAATCGACAGTTACCCTTTCTTGCGACTTTGGATCTTCTGGATTTGTCAAGGATTTTAAATGATCCTATTCATCACTCTCCCCAATGGCTTGTTATACTAGCCAAGCTTCCATCGGACATTCCTAAATTCGACGGCAAAGCGGGAGAGGACCCCAACAATCACATTATGAATTTTCACCTATGGTGTTCATCCAACTCGTTGATAGATGACTCTATTCGTTTACGTATTTTTCAACGAACCCTCACAGGTTCTGCTGCGAAGTGGTATATCGAATTGCCACGAAGTTTCTTCTCTGACTTCAACACCCTAGCTATGGCTTTCCTCACACACTACCAGTTACTGATTCGTTATGACACAGGGACCGAGATTTTGACTTCCTTCAAACAGAACAAAGCCACTCATATATCTGATCACATCCATGAGTGGCGAAGGAGACAACATCTCATTAAACTTGAGCTCCCCGATCAGTTGCTGGCAGAGTGGTTCACAAAATCATTTGTGAATGACATTGGTAAGGACATTGCCATGGGTGGCGTGGTCACAGAAGAGAAGGCTATAAGTCGTGCTCAATATCTTGACCTCGTTTACTCACAAACGGGAACCCTTTACGATTTACTACCTGACTTACCTCGTCCTAATACTTCTAGCACTTCAACTACTCCAGCTGCCTCGCATGCAGCTGACAGTTTGATTAGCTCTTCCCAGACCCAACCACATTCTTCCTCAAGCACCAACCCCAAATCTGCTTCTTCTAATGTTCAAAATGCTTCGTCTCCTGCCCCTCCAGCGGGCAAGACTTTTGAGGTAAATGCAGTCCAATCTACCCCAGTCAGTAAAAACAAATCTAAAAAGGGGAGAGGTAAGAATAAGGAGGGAAAAAATACTCCTCAAGCAGAGCAAACCAAAGCTACCCCTGTTGACCATCGGGATAAGGGAAAACCATAATACCCTTGTCTTATCTGTGGTGATGATCACTACACGAAGGATTGTCCACGACGTGCCGAGGTCACTAAGTTCCTTCAAGGAGCTCCAAAACCACCTGCACCGGCCGTTTTCTCCCAACCCTTCCCATCTCAACAACAGGCTCAGTTGGTCATTCATGACCAACCCTCCTCTTCTACTACATCATATGTTTTGATGTGTACTGGCGATTCTAAGCAGAGAAATGTTGCACTCACTACTCGAGCCAAAGATTATTCTCCTTCTAAAGAGAAGGTTGATGATCTACCCCCTTCCATGGTCCAACCCTCTCCCGCGACTCCACCTACCAACGGTCCTCTTCATCTCGAACGACCGAGCTTCGACACAGTTCTGTGACCCCCCCCAAAGGGCGTCGTTCGGAAATCGGTTTTCAATCCTCATGCTTGTGCTGCCCAAAACTACAGCATTGTTGAAGATCTGTCTCAAGCACCTTCTGCGATGTCAGCCCTCGAAGTCCTTCATACTTGTCCCGCACAACGGAAGGCACTGTTGAAAGCTATCGATGGAATCAATCCGACGGATACCAATTTAATAATCTTTGACTTGGAATATCACATTCCAAGGTTACCCCCTCAAATCGCGTTCCAGATCCAAGTGGTTGTCTTTGACAAAAACATTTGTCGAACCGTTATCGATGAGGGTGCCTCGACATGTGTTATGTCTCTTGCTTGTTGGAAATCCATTGGCTCTCCTTCTTTGAATGAATCCCAGAACACTCTTAAAGCCTTCAATGGCTCTGGTTTTAAGCCCTACGGTGTCCTTCCTTCATTTCCCATCACGTTAGAAGGAAAAACAGTCCAAGTCGAAGTGGAAGTCTTTGACGCTCCCCTTGATTACAATCTTTTGCTTGGCCGCAGCTGGATCGATTCCATGCACGCAGTTGTGTCGACCCTTTTCCGTGTAGTTCGTTTCCCTCATCAAGGAAAGGTTGTTACCGTCGACCAACTAGCCTTCTTTAATTCCAGTACCCGTACTGGCAACGTACCGTTTATTGCTAAAACCCCACCAGGTTATGAGAACGTCGGTGTAGGCCTTCTAAAAGACTCTTCGTTAATGGTTACTTTCCCCATTCCACCGCCTGATGTTCCACGCTCTTCTGTTGCTTCCATCAACATGATCTCCACCTCACCTCGTGAACTTCTTGCATCTCACGACCCCTGGATAGTACCTGACCCTAGAGATCATCTTCGTTATGGCGATGCAATGTCGTTAAGTCCGATCGAATCCACCTACCAGGCCATTCAATCGGCAACGCCTTTTACCCCCTCTCTTGATGAGTTGTCTCCCGATCCTTTTCGTGTTATTTTTCTCACTGACGAGATGATCATGTCCATCATGGAGGACACCCCTTGGGATGATGGGCATCATCATTCCATCCTCTTTCTAGAGCAACATACTCTTGAGAACTACCAACGGATTTTGACTCCATCGACCATTGTCGTCATCTCCACCATTCTCGAGTCTGCACACAATGTGTTTTCCGAAGGGAACTTAAGCAATATCTCGCCCACTATTCCCCTTGACATATCCATCAAACCTGGGATTGTCAAAAATGTCCATATTGGAGCTTCGTGTTCTTCTGACGAAATCATCACCTACACATCCCTATTGAAAGAGTTTCGTGACATCTTCGCCTGGAGCTACGAAGAAATGTCGGGTATCGACCCTGATATTGTTTTACATGAGATAAAGACATACCCCGACGCTAAACCCGTCCGACAATGCCTTCGTCCAGTTCACCCACGTAAAGTGGCTTCTATCAATCTCGAAGTCGAGAAACTTCTTAAAGCCGGCTTTATTATCCGGTGGCTCTCACAGACTGGGTTTCCAATCTTGTCCCGATTGACAAGAAACAAGGCACCATTTGTGTATGTGTTGATTATAGGGATATCAACAAAGCTTGTCCCAAAGACAACTTTCCTACCCCCTTCGTCGATCAGATTGTTGACGATTGCACCAGAAGTGAAATCTTCTCTCTCATGGATGGTTTCTCTGGGTATAATAAAATCAACATTGTTCTCGAGGATCAACATAAGACTGCTTTTATTTGTCCTTGGGGTACTTTTGCCTATCGGAAACTTCATTTCGGTCTCAAGAACACTGGCGCAACTTTTCAACATGCTATGTATTATGCTTTCCATGATATCAAGCATATCATTCAACCATATTTGGATGATTTACCCGCTCACTCAATGCACCGAGTCGATCACCCAACCCACCTCCGAGCCATTTTTGTTCGTTGTCGGTTCTACCGTATACGTTTGAATCCTCATAAGTGTGTTTTCTGCATGGAATCTGGCCGTCTTCTCGGTTTTATCGTTTCGCGTCAAGGGATCCGAGTGGATCCTTTAAAGGTTGAGGCGATCCTTAATCTCCCTCCTCCTTCTACTCTTCGCCAGTTACAAATTTTGCAGGGGAAACCAAACTTTCTTCGGCGTTTTATCCCCAATTATGCCGAGATCACTTGTGGATTTACGCGACTCCTCAAAAAGGATTCAGAGTTCGTCTGGGATACCATCGCCAACAATGCTTTTGAAGCTTTGAAGTTGTCCCTAACGCGAGCTCCGCTTCTCTTTCCCCCCAATTACAGTCGCGATTATTTCCTTTACCTTGCTACCTCAGATTACACCATTGGTATGGTTCTCGTCCAAGAGGATGATGCTAATGACGAACATATTATCTACTACTTGAGTCGAAGTCTAACACCTACTGAAATCAAGTATTTACATGTCGAAAAACTGGCCTTGGTTGTCGTCCAAGCTGTCCAACGCTTCCAGCACTATATCCTCTCACGCAAGACTACAGGGATTTCTCATTGCAACCCTATGCAACACATTCTCACCCGTCAATTGCTAGGGGGAAAATACTCCAAATGGATTGTGATACTCTAGGAGTTTGATTTGGATTTCGAATGCGCTAAGTCTAAGAAGTCCTTAGTCTTTGTTAAGTTGATATGCGACTTTCCCCATTCTACAATGGAAAATGTAGCAGCTGATTCATTACCCGATGAATCTCTTTTCCTTATTAGCACTGACGATCTTTGGTATGGTGATATCATTATATATCTCCAAACCCAGACTTTCCATCCAACTTTGTCCAGTACTGAGCGACGTCGAATATGATATCAAGCTCGTCAATACATTATCCTCGGGGATACTCTTTATCGTTGGGGGATTGACTATGTTTTTCGACGTTGTCTAACGTTCGACAAATCCGAGAAAGCTCTGAATGACTGCCATTCTGGAGCATGTGGTGTTCATATGTCTGGGTATCCTACTACCCAGAAGATCTTACGAGCATGGTATTTTTGGCCTTCTTTGTTTAACGACTGCATCATCGTCATTCAGAAATTCCATGCTTGCGGTACCTATAATCAGAAAATACGGTCACCTCCCGCTCCTCTTCAACCTGTGGTCTCAGTTGGTCCTTTTGCGAAATGAGGCATCGATTTCATGACATGTCACCCTCACTCGGCCGGGGGGCATGGTTACATTATTGTAGTCGTTGATTACTTTACAAAATGGGCCGAGGCGATGCCAACATTCGACAACACTAGAAAGACCGCAGCATTATTCATTTTTAATCACGTTATAGCTCGTTTTGGTGTTCCCCAAGCTATCGTCACTGATCAAGGTAGCCACTTTATAAATTTTATGATGTCTGAACTTACTGAAAAGTTGGGTCTTCGCCATGATAACTCAACGCCCTATTACCCACAAGCCAACGGCCAGGTCGAAGCAATTAACAAATTTCTCATAACTATGCTCCGACGAATGATAGGGATTCATAAAACAAGTTGGCACACAATGTTGTTTTTAGCATTGTGGGCTTATCGGACATCCATCAAGTCCTCTACTGGGTTTACACCTTTTCGGTTAGTCTATGGTGTGGAATCCATTCTCCCTATTGAATGTGAGATACCCTCTTTAAAGCTAGTTGTTGAACTCCTACCCAACACTTCTGCTGAGGAAGAACGTCTATTGTATCGTATGCGGTTAGACGAAACTCGACGCGATGCCACCCTAGTCATAGAAGCTCAGAAAAAGCGTGTTAAGGCCCAATACGACAAACATGTCAAGCCTCGCGTTTTCTCGGAAGGAGATCTCGTTCTCCTCTATGATCAAGATCGAGATATGCTAGGAGCTAGAAAGTTCGAAGCCATGTGGCGAGGTCCTTATATCGTTCAACGAGTTTTGGAAAAAGGATCTTATGAGTTAGTATATTACGATGGTATCCCTTTGAGTGAACCCAGGAATGGGTTGTACTTGAAGAAGTACTATGCATAAAACCATTTGTGCACGAGTACTTGTATTTTTATTATATCATACTTCTTGTGTGTTACTATAGCTTGCTTTTGTCATTATCTGGTCTCTGCCTTTATGTGACGTTGTGTTTGATTTCCAGATGTCGGAGTCTTCACTACCCTATATTGGCTTCGCTGATGGCGCTAGTTGTAGTACTCAGAACCTTGCTTCCGTTGCATGGGCAATTTATGCCCCTACAAACGAACTTGTCTCCTTACAAGGTGTGTGTCTCGGTCGTGCAACCAACAACATTGCAGAGTATAGCGCAGTTATTGAATTATTGGTTGATGTTATCTCACTCGGAATCTGTCATTTGGTTGTGCGACTCGATTCGTAGCTTGTAGTACTACAGTTAAGTAATGTCTATACTATTCGAAGTCCTACTTTGTTACGAGTGTATTTGTGAATTCGCCTCTTGGAACGTTATTTTGATTACATTGAATATCAACATATTCCTATATGTCTAAATACATTAACAGATGCATTGGCTAACTATGTATTAGACAGACATTTCAATCACTTATAAATCAATCACATCAATTTTTCACACAATACAAGGTAAACCGGTAGAAGCCGTCTATATATATAATGATCAAAAAGAGTTTTTTACAAAAAGTTTTGTCCGAAGACCAAAATGTCAAAATCTGAAGCTCATAGCTTCTACAAAGTGATGTCATGGATGACATTCACGATAACACACGACTGCCCGAGCAACCCTACGGAGAAGTCGACTCATGGACCCTGACACCCCTACTGTATGACATTGATCACGTCGTGGAACCTCTTCAAGAGGCATGTCTAGAATATCTATGGTCAAGCCCTCTAGGTTTTGTTCCACTACTTGATAATCCTCAGCATATTGTGGCATTGGTGCTACCTCTACCCGCCGCTAAATGGGAGAAGTACCAGGAGGTCGGTAAGGTCCAACATCTGTTTCATCAAAAATGAATTTTGTATTTAGTCTTTGGACGAACTTATAAAACAAAAATATTTGAATATGATAAAAATTCACAAAAACATTTAAAAAGAAAAAAATGTGTGTACTTCTTACCAAGTTCCCCCCACTGAGCATCCTCTGGAAGTACTAAGTCCGGATCTCCTCAAAAATCCAACCCGGCATAAGCATAATTGTCAACCATCAACATCTGTGGTTGAAGCCAGTCAAAAAAGGTATCATCATACTTGATGATCGGTCCAGCTACGTGCCAAGCCATGAGCCGACACCATCTCAGCATCCTTGGATCCCTGGGAACCGGTAAATTCCACTCAACCTGCAGCCTCAGTAATGGAACCCTCTCAAGGAAGAAGGACACTAACAAAGATCCGTACCCGAATTGTTGCAGGTCGCCTCGTCTGCATTTGGTCAACTTATTTTTTATACTACAAAGCATAGCATCTGCCCAGTTGAAAACCTGAGGTTCAGTACACTCTATAGCATACTGGAAGTAACTCTGTAGCGCCATGTGAGGAGCGGATCTCCCCACCATTCGAGATATGGTGAATAAGATAGTACGAAGGGTCAAATCTCGTACCCCCCAAATAGCTAATTTTCCTTACTTTCTCTCTGCCTCGGGAACACAGTGTAAACGACAGTACTCACTCATTGGCAACCCACCACCTCTGCCACCAGTTAGGCTCACGTAGTGCCCACGCCATGACAATCCAGTCAAAAAGTAAATGTCCTCAATATCTAAGGACAGTGTGTGGACCCCCACATGAAATACCTGTTGATCAAGATCCCACACATGCACAAGGTACTCTAATAACCTGACTTGGGCCCTCATGCCCAGGATACGAAAGTACTTCAGAATGCCACAGTTTCTCAAAGCAGCAATAGTAGGTGGATGATTTCCAGCAATAGCATTGTCTTCTTCGTGCTCCCTTTCGCGCCACTCAAGAACCATTTTGATGGCTAATTACCTGCATAGGAAGCACAAAGAGAAGATTAACAACTCTATTCATTAATTGGTTCTTTTTTCATTGAGTTAAATTTAAAAAACTTTTGTTCTTTGTGGTTCTCGCAGGTGCCCTTTGGGCACAGTGCGAGAACCTTGCAGGCTGTTGTGGGCTCACCTGCAAGAATCACCCATTCTCGCAGGTCCCGTGTAGCCCACCTGCGAGAATGGTTGAGTGCAAGTAGGGCTTATAAAATCAACTCAAAAAATGAATTTTAACCAATGAAAATGCAAAATTAAACCATGAAAGAGTAGAGGACAAAGAGCCTACCTCACTGTCACTGACGGCTTGATGAATGGACGCTCGTAACTCCCGCAATCTGACGCTGAACTTCGAGGGTAAAAGAGGGGTTTTTGAGCTCAAATAGTGGAAAAGTGAAAATGATATGGTAAAAAGAATTTTTACTCCTTTTTATTTACTTTTACCATGTCATTTGGTTTTTTATGATTAGTTATCTATTAAACCCTAATCCCTAATGTCCTTTTGAGTATAACTTTTGCAGGCGTAATGACTTTGATGTTCATATACAGGGATGCGGACATAATTTTTCTTTTTCCATCACATGTTTTGATTGTTTTTTACAATTTTTGTATAAAACCTCAAGCGTGGTCTTTGTCCTTTCTCGCACTCGAAAATACATGAGAACGCGATTGAGCATACTTTTATCACTTTTTCGGGCTCAACAAGGTTATAAGAAAAAGGAACCCCCCTGGAGTCCTCTTTAAGCTCTTTTCAGACTCTCTAAACATGAAAAGATCGCCGAGCAACCTTGCTATTTTCACGCTCGATAAAGTATTTGAATAAAGCATCTGGTGAGAGATAATTTATCTCTTTTTTGGTCTCATCTAGACTATTTTACGAAAAAGGAACTGAGAGAGTTCTCTTTTAAGTGTTTTTCCAAACTCTATAATCATGAAAAACCTTCGATTTTCCTATCTTTGGACTCGTTAAACAAACATCGATAGACCCATAATGGGACCGAACCACTCCTTCTTAGAGTTCGTTAAACATACTTTGAAGGATAAGCTTATATCAACAAGCATATGTTATCCTCCTCAAGCTTGCGTAAAAATAATGAGGTACTCGCCAGAAATGGTGGGGGAAATTTGGGAAAGGGATATGTTATCATCTTTGTATTGATTGGCAGTAAGTGTCGCTCTTGAACATGACATCCCCCATTCATCATATTTGAATCCGGTTTGGGAAATCCATTTGTCTCTCATTTGATTTGCTACAAGGTCATTCCCTGTGTCGTCTTTGAGTCAATACTGTCAAATCATTGGTCGTGTCGTTCATATGTTCAAGAGAAGTCTATCTGAAACCTTTATTGAGTCGGCCATCTGCAGTTATCCATTCTCTCTGTGTCGGCCTTCCCTATGTCCAGTTCAATTTACATCACACTCTGTTTCACCTTCAAAATCTGTTACTTATTTCGTGTCATTGATGGGGGATACATCAAGGCCCTCCTGTGACGAGTTTTGTTCCGTCAACTTCAGCTCATTATCCGGAATCAAGACTTATAAATTATTTGGTACCTTGGAGCTTGCATGCCTCAATGGCAGGTTTCCTCACTTTCGACAGTGGGTTTACATCATTGACCCCTGATCGAAAGATTATGTCGAATGTTCGACTTCAACTCATTCATTCACACTCGATGGATTGTAC
>SNQJ01S0300143.1:0-10379 GCA_010110895.2 Picea sitchensis
GCCCCCCGTGCGGGGGTCCGGGGGCAGTGCCCTTGGAAAAAAAAATTCTACCTTGGGAAACGTGTCATGTATTTAGGTAGTTTTTCGGCACATGGTTTTTTTTCGATGGTTTTCTATTTTCGGTTAAGGAATTAGGGTTTTGGACTAATCCAGTTAATTGGGTTAGGGTTTTGGATGTCCATGGCTCTTATATGTATATTGTATTGTAAACAATGTAACACAATGTATGAATATAATATATGCTGGTTTTCCCGGTTTGGGTTTCTAGGGGAAAAATCTCTGTGTAATGTTTGTATTTGCCATTGTATCTTTTCTGTTCTTTTCTGAATATCTTTTTACACTAGACATTGTACAAGGTTAGAATTTACAAAAATGCATAGAGGTTTCAGAATCTGTAAAAGGAGGAAGAGAAAAACTCACTCATACAAGGAGTTGAAACAAATTTTAAGGTTATGTTTGAATTGTCCTTTGTAATGTTTGTAAGCCTAGCTGAGACTAAGACCGACATGCATACTATGTATTGTTATTGTATTAAATCCATTTCTCCATTAAGGGGGAGTGTTGGAGAATAATGGCTAAATACGATAGTTAATAAATTGTTAGAACATATTTCTATTGTACTCTAGATTTGTGTTTGAGTGGTTTTTAGATCCGCAAATTTAGGGAGGCTATTAGGGGATATTGTAGCCTATAAATTTGTATGCAATTTATCAAATTAAAATAGAATGTGTGAGTGTAGTCTAATTTCTAATTTATCAAATTAAATTACTGTGTGGTTGATCTATATTTCTGATTTTAAGTAAAATTTCTTGTTCACCCTGAATATGAAGAAAATACGCAATCCATTTAATGTTTGACAAGTTGTATTTTGAAAAATATTAATATTTTAAACAATATTGCAGAGGATGAATAAACTATTTCAATATCTTTATTGTGTATAGATAAAACAAAAACAATTAAAATAAAAAAATCTCATTATTCCCCGCCAAAGGAGTAGAGGGACTATAGCAATCGATAATTCATTGACTTCATATTAATATGTCCTTTGACTATAAATTTTTGCATCATCTCTATTGTTCGAACTAGAGAACTAGAAACATTATTTTTGATATAATAAAAAAAACCTTATATGTCATCATCTCATTGGAGAATAGATTCAAAGTCTTATTGCCACCTTCAATATTCCCACTGTTTTAAATGTTTACATATCCAAAGTTTTGAGCATCGACGCTCTTTTTTAATTTTTTAATTTTTATTGAAATGTTTACATACCGAAATTTTTGAGCATCGACACTCTTTTTTAATGTTTTTATTATTTCTATTTTTATTGAAATGTTTACACACCGAAATTTTTGAGCATTGACATTATTTTTGAGGTACTTGAATAGGCCTGACAATTTAAATGTTTACATAGCGCGAGACCCTTAAACAGGCCCGACAACTTAAATGTTTACATAGCGCAAGGCCTTTAAACGAGCTTGACAACCTTAAATGTTTACTTAAATAGGCTTGTCACAATACATTTTTCCATACAATGTTGTAGTGAATTTGGACAATATTGTTGTCCACCGCCACTCGCATAGCCATCATATGTTTCATAATTCTTCCATGCTTGGAATGCAATTTAGTCATCATTGAAGATACATATATTGTTTACTGGTTCACTGGTTGTTGCTAGTTCGTTGGTTCGTTGGTTCGTTGGTTGTTGCTTGTTGTTGTTTGGTTCAACTTTGGAGGT
The DNA here is from genome assembly GCA_010110895.2 of Picea sitchensis. Taxonomy (NCBI): domain Eukaryota; kingdom Viridiplantae; phylum Streptophyta; class Pinopsida; order Pinales; family Pinaceae; genus Picea; species Picea sitchensis. The sequence goes on from SNQJ01S0300143.1 coordinate 1,739, forward strand.
TGAGTTCCTACACCTGCAGTTGGACCTATTGTTTCTTGACGCTTTCTTTTGTTTGCTTCAACTTTGCAAGGTTGGGGTCCTGCACCCGCAGTTAAAGTTGTTTTTTCACTTTGCAGGGTTCATGTCTTGCACCCACAATTGGACCTACAATTCTGTCGTTCATCATTGACGAGTAAGTTTCAATACCATAGCTTCATTCGTATCCGTTCTTTGTTGTTTACTGTTTACAGTTTGCAAGTAAGAATGTTTAAGTATTTCCACTCGCATGGTCATCATATGTTCCATATTTCTTCTATGCTTGGAATGCAATTTAGTCATCATTGAATATACATATATTCTTTACTGGTTCACTGGTTTTTGCTTGTTCATTGGTTGGTTGGTTGTTGCTTCTTGTTGTTTGGTTCAATTTTGTAGGGTTGAGGTCTTGCACCTGCATTTGGACTTGTTTGTGCTTGCTCACTGGTTTTTTGCTTGCTGCTTGCTTTTATTTTCTTCGACATTGCAAGCTTGGGGTCCTGCATTGGTAGTTGGAGCTATTTTTTTCACTTTGCAGGGTTCAAGTCCCGCACTTGCAATTGGGCCTGTGGTTTTGTCGTTCATCATTGACGAGTAAGTTTCAATACCATACTTTCATTTGTATTCATTGTTTATTGTTTGTTGTTTTCATTTTGCAAGTAAGAATGTTTAAGTATTTATTCATCGTTCTTATCCTGTAGACTTTCCATAGAGGTTGCCATATCTTTTTCTCTTGCTCTTAAATTTTCCTCTGATTTTTTCCCCAGGCTCTGCACCATCTTCATGCCAATGTCATCTGCACAACTTCGGCTTTCATTTTTTCTAGCATTACAAATCTCAGTCCTTTTTCATATGTGACAAAGTGGAAATCTAACACCTCAATTGAATAAGGGATTCTTCATCCTTCGCACCTTGCCCTTGATGATATTCCTATCTTTCCCGGGAAAACCCGTGTCTTTCGTATGGAAACTACGATGTCAATCTTGTTGCCTTTGCAAGATGTTCTTGTAGAATAAAATTGTAGGTAGGTGTAGAAAGGCTAGGTATGGTACAACGGTGGCTAAGATGCAACAAAATTGCACAAAATTGGCATATCTTTCCCTCCTTCTCTTAAATTTTTCTCCATTTTTTTCTCCAAACTCTGAACCATACCTACATGCCTTTGCAAAATGTTCTTGTAGAAGAAAAAAATGTTGAGATGGTGCTAGCAAGAGTAGTTTTCCATGGATTGTAAATTGCAATATTCAATCTCTATGTCGCTCCGCATGCAACATTGCTAACATAATGAATTTTTTTTCAAAATCATTACACCATTTACATCTGAACGAAACCATTATCATTCTAGGAGACTTCATTGTTGACATGCTACAAAATAATGCCATAACAAAAGAATTGGAAAACTACATGTGCAATTACAATCTCTGCTTTCTTTTGTTTAAGATAAAACATGTACAAAACACACTTATTGACCATATATGGTGAAATGTGACCATATCACAATACAACCTCTTTATCTTATACACAAACTGGTCTGACCATGATACAATTTGTCTTGTACTTGAATTATGAAATATACATCAAACATATTACAAAATTATATTTCCATGTCTCAAAGCATATTTGGATACTTTGTTGCACAAAACCAAATCATTCAGCTAGGACCATCCAACTTCTTAATATTTTATGTCTTGTAATATATTTTGGCTAGGAAAACTTTCTATATAACCACAACCATGGATCAAGAAAAACAAAGATTCATGCTTCTAACTCTATCTTTTATTCCATTCCTTTGATTCTCATTTACTGTATGTACATATTACTTGTTTTCCCTTACATACCAAATTACATTCATGTTCATTGTATTTTGTGTGTTCCCACATTGAAACAAACAGACTAACTGGAGAAGACGAAGAACTCGTAACCGCAAATGTAGAAGAAGAGATACAAAGGTGCATGCTTCTACTCTTATTTCATATTCGTTTGTTTTTTATTTCATTTATTGTCTGTATATTTGTTCTACTTCTTTGCACCTAATTTATTTTATGTAGATACTATGTATCTTCCTATATAATAACTTATCTTCATGTCAATTGTATTTTCTGTCCCGCTACATTGAAATAAATAGAACTGTATTTTTTTTTTACATGTCTTTCTACATACCAGATTACCTTCATGTCCATTGTATTTCTGCATTGCTACATTGAATGAAACAGATTAGTTGGACAAGAGGATGAAATCTTATATGCCACAGCAGAGGAAGTTGAAGTAAAATCTTCGAAAAGGTATACCGGCTGTGATAGTAAATTAAACACACAAAACAAATGGGTGGATAAGATATTGGACTAGAAAATGATGATTTGGAAACAATGGACCTTTGTTGAGACTTACCGCTTCCAAAAAATTTCCTCCCCTTTTCTATTTTCCATCTCTCTATTATCCTTTTTTCCCCTCTTCTATACATAATCGAATTCCCCTTTCTTTTTCCCCTCTACTTTCCCTTCCTGGTTGCTTTATTTAGTCATTTTTCTAAAAATGTTTGTGCACAGGTTGGCGGACTCACGGTTTCACATTTATACTCATGCTTCTATATCATGAGTCCAACCTACGAATTCCTCATTCCATACTTAGCCACTCTTTTTTATCACGGGTTCCCGAGATGGCAGGCTCAAAATTGCGCTTCTATTGTTTTGTGTTCTCCAAACAGCACCCGAAGTTCTGCGATATACAAATTGACAGTCGAACTCCTGGGCTGCGGGTTCAATATTGTGCTTCTATTCTTCCGCGACCTGCAAATAGCTTCCGAGGTTCCGCGATATACAGATTGGCCAATGGACTCCCCCATCATGCCCTATTCTGTGTTACACATTTTTTCACTCAAAATTTTCGAGGCATACAATTTGACCATTGGGTCCTCATGTTTCCTGAGTATCCCTTGACACCCTATTTCATATTACATCTCCTTCGAGCTTGTATGTGACATTCAGAACAATTATGAACAATATACAATGCATATGCTTATTTAGTCGCTCTGATGTTCATGTATACATGCTTGCATCAAAAAAAAGTTGGACGAGTGGCATGGGCATGAGTAGTCAATCATGGAAAACATCAACAAAACGATAAGGCCAAAGGTAAATATTCATACACTGTGCTCTTGCTATGTTTACCAAACAAATATCTCGAGCTATTTATTCATCTATGCCATGATAAATATGTTTATGTCATTTGCAACACATTCTTTGCAATTCACAAGAAGTATCGACGAGCGCAAGTGAAATGCCCAACATAGTGCAAGCTCCACAGACTAAGAGGTATGGTTACAAAAATCTGACATGCATACTTCATCCAATTTGTGCGTCTACTTGTACATTTATGCCAAAAAAAAAAGAAAACAAAAAAATGATGCAGACTGCCATTCACATTACCTTTTCTATTCAAAAAATGTCACCAGGTCTAAAGTTATAACACTCAATATACTATCGATATAAAGCTTGAACAATCATTGAACTGGACAAGTGTTCATCAATGACATAATGTTCGTGTATAGCACCTACTTAGACAAGGAAAACAAAGCTATATGCATTGTGCGTGCTGACATGATAGACATCGAATCCATGATGACAGTCACACTGACTATCCCTACACAACTTGTCCAGAAACATGCAGAAAAGATCTTTCCAAGTAATGGGATATCCATTACAAATTTTAATATATTGTCGAAAACAGTATATGACCGTGGTGATTGTGATCGGATTATTTCGCTCAACAAAACAAGTATTGGGGAAAAAATTCTTGGGATTTGTTTAGAATATCATTTCGTACCAAATACAACAATCAACCAACTTGCACAGAGCAATGACACTTACCCAATCAAAACCATTGGTGCAACTATCACACTCACGAGAAAAATTGGCTTGCAACACATTCTCTATATAAAGGATGGAGAGTGAGACAATGACAAGGCAATGATATTGTTCTCCATATCCAATTTTGTCCTTTACTTTCACATGTTCATATATCTCAATTATGTTACACAACTATTACATTGTTCCATGTTGCAGCTACAATTGTTCGACACTTATTCAAATTTTTTTTCCTCAATGGAACAACAATTGCATAAAGGGAAATTTCCACTTATGCTCTTCAAAAATATAACAAAGAAAAGAGATGTTAAAGAAAGGATCTTTCGCACAACCCAAGAAACATTTGTAATAGAATTGCAAACATACATAGTACATGATCTCAAGAAACTAACTAGCTCGACAACTGTTGTATGTATACATCTACAATTCCATCCACACTTTGCTCATAAAAATTGCCTTGAACAATTTTTTGCATCTTTTCTGTTGTACAGTTGTATATTATATTATTCAATATATTAACTACTATGCTTACGTGCGCAGGTTGAGGGTGTTTTGGTTGCAGCGAATGTGTACTCAACCCCCTTCGAGCCTGTATGTTCCAAATGAAACTCTCCTGCTTCTTCCTTTGCTTTCATAAATGATGGCACAATTGATTTCCTACGATGCAGTAAAAAAATCTCTTACATGTATAGACATTGCCTCAATGCTGCCATCTGAACCCTCAACAACACAATTGTACATTGTACAATTAGACAACCTCTGTTACAAGATGTGCTTCCTGGGTTAGCAGAATTTCCATATGAAGTATACCTACAGAAAAAGGAAAACAATGTCCACATGTTACGTGACTTTCACGTCCATATCAAATTTAGTTTAAATGAGGAAAAACCCATACTGCATATCGATTGAACTAAATTTTTTTTCATATCAAGCATTGACAGGAAATGAAACAATCTCATCTATATATTTCCATGCTACCCAATGAGGATGTGAATAGAGTTTTACAGTTCCATTGAAAATTGAACTGGAAGAGCATAAGATTGTTCAGTACATGAATGAGAAGAATGAAAACAGACCTCATACAAAGTATCCAACTGTGAATAAATTAGGTCCATCCTTTGAGCCGTCAAAATGGCTTTCTCCTTTGAACAAAACCATCAAGCATTTTCAATAATATTTTAAATTTGGCATTGTTCGAACTCCATTAAGTTAAATGTTGACACTCTTTTCCATAACTAGTAATGTTAGAACATTGTCAGGTCAACGTGATCTTGGTTCATAATATTATCAGAAGAAAATGTTCATAGTGATCTTGGTTCATGGTAATATAGTAATCAGAAAATTTCTTGGTTCCCATTTGGGGATTTTGTTATAGATGGGATACAATTCCCAATCTCCGATGATTTTGTCCTTTCTTGAGTTTGGCAGACTTTTGTTCATGTGCTTTTGTGTTGTAGTTCAAGGTTCTCATGGGCCCGGTTTTTTAATTATGGTTGGATGATACATTCAGGATCTTAGCGGTTTTTCTATGATCTTAAAGAATATATAAGACATGGTTTTCCTTTTAATGTAAGCTCTGTGAAGCAAATGTAATATGTAGTTCATTTTAGCACTTTTACTTGATCGATGAAATTACCAAAATTCATCTTCATAAGTATTTTAAAATAAAATAATATATGCTATGTGAAGTCCAATGGAACTATGATATCAACCACATAAAATTAAAATTAAAATTCATCATTGTTATACGATGAAGTTGACAATAAAATCATTTTACTTGAACATCCCAAAATTGATTTTTTTGTAGCTTTTCGATGCTTTTCTTATGCAAACACATCTTGGAAAGTATAACCATGACTCACTTTCTCTATTCCTTGATTTAAGATCATGTTCATCTGTCTAATGCACTTCATAGTTACTATTAATACCATCAATGGGGCTTTGTTAAGACCAATTCCCGCTTTCGAAAATTGTCCTCCCCTTTCTTTTTTCCCTCTACTTTCCCTTTCTGGTTACTTAGTCGTTTTTCAGAAAATGTCAAAGTGTACGGGTTGGCGGATTCACGCGTTCAGATTTCCACTGATGCTTTTATATCACGATTTTGACCGACCGCTTCCCTGTTCCATACTCAACAAATTTTTCGATTGCAGTTTCCTGGCTAAGTGGGCTCAACATTGTGCTTCCATTGTTCCACCCCCTGCAAACAACACCCATACTTCCCCGATATACAAATTGACAACCAAATTCCCCTTTCTTTTTCTCCTTTACTTTCCCTTTCTGGTTACATAGTCATTTTTCTGAATATGTCTCATGCTTTTATATCACGAGTCTGATTGACCGCTTCCCCATTCCATACTTGGCAACTATTTCCATCGTTAGTTCCCGGGAAGGCTTTCTCAACATTGAGCTTCCATTGTTTCACGACCTACAAACAACACCCAGAGTTCCACGATATACAAATTCACCGCCGAAGTCCGTCATCATGCCCTGTTCCATGTTACACATTTTGCAGTCAAAATTTTGGAGACATACAATTTGACCATCGGGCCCTGATGTCTCTTGAGTATAACTTGTGACCCTATTTTGAAGCTTGACCGACCGCTTTCCATACTTGGCCATTTCTTGGAATCTCTTTCATGGGTTGGCGGGTTCATGGAATGTCCAATGCTTAATCTCCCTTCGCCATCCCCGCCACCTTCACACTTCTTTCTAGATATGCAATGATTAATATTTAATGCTAATATCTCATCATGGAGGAACCATTAATATTGTCATTAATGTTTGAAATGCTAGAGGAGATCTTTCATTAATATGAATTAAACCAAGATTTGTGGAGGGTTGTATTATCCCTTTTGAGTGTTCATTTCAAGCATCATGGAATCTAATTTGTGCATCGTCTCGTTGGCAGCTTCATGAAATATCCAATCCTTAATCGCTCTCCGACATCACCGCCAACTTCACACTTTTTTATAATTATGAAATTATTAATCTTTAATGGTAACAACTCATTATGCAGGAACCATAGAAATTGTCATTAATCAGTGAAAGGAGTGAGGAGATCTCCCATTGATATGCACTAAACAAAGATTTGAGGAGGGTTATATTATCCCTTCTGAATGTTCATTTCAAACATCATCTGGAGCAAACAGACGTTCTTGTTAACTTATGGCAGCAGTTCAACAACAGTTATGTCCAGATACAGTAAACACCTTCGGGCATGATGACCATAACTTCCAGTGGTCCAGGGTATATTCTTACTATTCATCTCCTTCCTCCTAGAAGAAAAGAAGGAGATGGTCCCTTGGTGCACCGAGAGATACATTTCAAGCCAAATAATTCCAAGGCAACCCCCCCTACANCCCAGCTCGGTGATGGAAGCCCTAACAAGACCAAAGGAAGGGGTTTCATAAAAGAAATCGACGTTGAATGCAATAGCCACTTTGCAACTCAATATTTTGAGTCTCTTGACTTGAATGGAGGTCCTCGCCCTCAGAGATGTATCCTTTCCTTTAATTTTTAGGGTTTTGGATTGGGTTTTTATTTGTCCCTATTGCAGGTTGTGTCCCTAAAGTATTTGACTATAAGGAAATGGTCTCTTGGTGCGCTGAGAGATATATTTCAAGACAAAGAATTATTCAATTATGGGACCACTCTCATGTTCTCTGGATATACAATTAACATCTTAGGGGGTGAAGACCAGAACTCCTAGTGGTGCAAGGAATATTCCTACTACTAATCCCCTTCCACCCAGAATGAAGTAAATTGGACCTCTGGAATTTCTCATGCAGCCTCTATCCCTGAAGTCTTTTCCTATAAGGAGGTGGTCTTTTGGTCCCCTTATGCCCAAAATGAAGTAATTTGGACCTTTGGAATTGCTCATGCAAGCTATGTCCCTGAAGTCTTTGAATGTAAGGAGGTGGTATCTTGGTGTGTCCTCACTTTCAGTTTTGGGCTCTTCCACTTTCCCCACAACACTTTTTCTTTTCTTCCTCATAGGAAGCTTGTGAGAACTATCAATTTTACCATGAGGAGGGTTCTTATCTCCTCCTGTGTTTGAACAATTCTGGGTTGCTTTCTTACTAGGGTGGGTCGTTGGAGTGATGCTCCGGGATGTCGTACTCTTGGTAGTGGTAGCAGGGGATTTGACACTCTTCTCACCAGGGCCTTTTCCTTGTTCTTTGTACAATTCAGTGGTGTTTTGCAATGTCTCTAGGTCACCAACGTCAGGAGTAGGAGTGTTGTTGACCTGTTTCAAGCCAAAGAATTATTCCACTGCAGAACCACTCTCTTGTTTATTTGTCACCTTAGGTCTTCTGCAAGATGTTGAGATTGCCACAACCAACATTGATCTTCAGAGGAGAAGACTTTAAGGAGTTCCTAAAAAACCATAATAATCAGTTTTGTATGCTTGTTCAAGAGCTTGTCGATGTCTCTTGAATGTTGTCTCACTATATGAACAACACATAATTGTATGCATGTTTTTTTTTTTTTTTGTAACTCCTCTACCTGTATTTATGACAAATATGTTCAATGCTTCGATGCAAAGAAATCAGTCCAATGCCTATGGATAAATATGTATTACCCACTATTTTTTTTTATAGATTTACTATTAAAAAATTGCCTTGGAATCTTGGTTGGTGCTTCTTTGTTGGATTTAACGCCTCTTCTCATTTTCATGGTTCGATAGACTCGTAATTATTAAATATTGCATTGACTCAATTAATTTGATGAAATATAGAGCATTGAACAATTATATGACAATG
>SNQJ01S0300144.1:0-10379 GCA_010110895.2 Picea sitchensis
CCACCATAGAAGAGCGCTCCCCTTCAGTTGAAAGACCGCCATGTGGACCTTCATGTTGGAGGTATAGTCGCGAAGTGCGAAGCACATCGCCATATTCTCCAACCATTCCTCGGTGGCTGCACCGTACGGGGCGCCCAAGAACTCGGGAAATTTTACCTTCTCGAGTTCACGGTGAATGCTATAGGTAACGACCGATGCGTGCATCAGAACCTCAGGGGGTGCCGGTGCCCTGGCCTCGTCTTTGTCCAAACGGCTGATCAGAGCCTTGGACATGCGCTGAAAGGATCTCATCATCCCAAATAACATCACCAACTGCCATATGTTCCCGTCCAAGCACCTGCTCGCCTCCCTGGGGGTTAGACCCCTCAGGCGTGGATGTTGCTGGAGGCATTCTCGCCTCCTCCCCTAACACCCCGTCATCTGCCTCCACAGCGTCCTCTAACCATGATTACCTGTACGCACACAATCAACTTGATCAACAACAATATAGTAAAACCAACTCATGTCAACGAAAGCCGTAGTGAACCCCAAGTCACGGGTCGAACCGGCTCTGATACCATATGTAACAACCCTCCTAGTTAAGGACAATTGCTCTGACAACAGGTGCAATTTTTTTTTGTTTTAAGGGTGTGTGCGCGTGTGTAGGAGGGGAAGCAGACACATTGGACTCTACATCGCCACCCGACGACTGACGAGATGCAACCACGACAATCACAACAAGAAGACAAGACGCACAACAAGTAGCTGCAAGCAATGAAAGACCCAAGATATAAGGCGCACACAAGTGCTGCAACAATAACGACCAAGTACATAAGGTGCACTACGCAACACCCACGAAAACCCATTAATACGACCAGGCCTTATCTCCACCTTTATTAGCATTAAGTACCAACCCCTCATTCCCTTAAATGACCACTAGTTGAAGAGTGGCCAATTCTGCTTTTAATGAAAAATCAATTTAATTGCGAGTTCTTGTTGCTAATGCAGAAATAACGGTGGTAACATTAATAATTCACACTACAACTTATAAAAAACATTTACACTATAACCATGGAACTACAAATTTGCACACTAACCATTGAAACTATAGCTCATAAACACGCACAACAAGATAGAAATGTCTGTAGATTTATTATTACTTGTGTCCTTAACGCTATGTAAATGTTTCTTGTGCTCCTAGCCTACTCCTTCTTGTCAATCGCTGGCTAGAACCCAATCGTACCTCCCATCCAAAACTAGGTACTTCTCTTCTTTTCCCCTCACTCGAAAGGGGTCACACACAATAAGAGAGTAACTAGCTCCTCAACCCGCCTCCAAGGTCGAAAGCACCACCTGCTAAGTCCGGGCCGAGAATTCCCAACTCCCACCAACAATCAGTCAGTCTCTATCCTCCACATAAGATAACACACAATCTCAAAGAAAAGTCCCCCTTCTTTCCCTCTCCCCTTCTTTCCCCAAACTCAAAACCCTAATTCTTGTTTTTACTTAGGTTCCCCACCTTTTCTCTTTGACTTTCTTATTTTCTTTTAGTTTATTTTGTTTATATATTTCATTTTTTATTTCTTTTTTTTTTTTTTTTTTTTTTTTTTTTTTTTTTTTTTTTTCCTTTTATCTTTACATGCTTAACTTTATTTGCTTATAATTTGTTTATAATATAAAACATGGTTATTATATATATATTCATTTTTTTCTAATTACATGCATGCATTCATCATTGTAGTTTGTCATTATCCATCATTTAATTTACCATTAATATATATGTATATTTAGGTTAATGAGAGATTACATGCAAACCAAAGATAGGGGAAAATAAAATGTAATACATAAAACGAATAAAGAGGAATTACGGCGAGGGATGGCGATTTAGTAATGCGAACCAATGCAAAAGGAGATTATGGAATGGAAGATCGCAAGGTGATGTAGGTGGATAGTTTAATTAAGCAGAAGGACAACAGAGTGATAGTGGTCCAGTTTCTTTTTTTTCCTTTATTTTTGAATGTTATATTTGTTAAGGCCACACGAACATCCCCTTTTCTAGAAGGTATTAGGCTTAGGGTTTAGATTTCCCGGAAAGGAAGCATCATAGGTTAAGGGAATTTCAGGTTTTACCAAAAATACATGACTAGGGATAAATAGGATGACTTCTTCAACCATCTTTATGGCGACGTGTCTCGTCAGCATTCATGTGCGCCAAGTGTACCACTTCTGAATATTTTGGACGACGCGGCTCTTCAGATGCACCATCGTCTAAGTGCCACCGGGCTAACCGAAGTTTTTCAGGTGACGGTTCTTTAGCGATGCAATTCACGTTTCTCCGCGGTGCTACTCGCCAATCAAATCTAATTGGTAGACTCTATAACCCCCTCGAGTCAAACACGTATGGAACTAGTAGAAGACCTGCGCTTTATGAATAAGGCTCCCCGCCTTTGTTGCGCTTCTAGAATCATCATGAGAGACTATCGCAATCTACCCTCACAACATCGTCGGTCCTTCAACTAAAATCGTTAACCAGCCACACGGCGGAGTGTTAGCAGCGGTATGTGGTCGCTTCACCCTCTCCTCAACCTTCTCAAGAATCATGTGGCCTTTAATTGCTAAGTGTGAAATAGGGTCGGAAATTCATTGCTCGTAACTCTGCATCACCAATAATCATGTCGAAATGTCAACATATCAAATCTGTCAAATCAAATGAAACATCATAATAAACATATCAAAACAAAAGCACAATTTCCCCATCTCTTGTTCTAAGGGAGTTCCACTGATGCCTCGCATCCTCAAGGTCAAAACCCTCCACACTCACCAAACTCTGAAGCCATAGCAATCTTCGTCTACATCAATTAGTATCACATCATGTCATCTCACAATCACATCATAATCAAATATAGTGTGTCCAACATCGTATTGTGACTACTTGCGAAAGCAAGTGTCCAAAATAATAAGTAAATTTAGTGCGCCAGAGCGATGTGTTACATACAATTTCTTCTTGGTCTAAACTTCGTCTCCGGTTTCGCTTTAGATGCAAAAAACAAAGTCTCACAAGATCATAAGTCTATCTATCAAACAAAATAAGAATCGGGCTGACGCATATCATCTCGCGCCTCCCAGCCGTATCGTGAGTGGACTATAACCGTCTCTGACTGACTCGGACCCGATCTACCATTCGACGCCGTAATCGTCGAACGCGATGATCTAAGACGCAGACCAACTTCAGACATGCCTCGTCTGATACCGCAGCAGCAAGTCAATCACATGTGTAGATCACTAATATAATGTCTCCCCAAACAAGCAGAAAACATCGCGGTATACGCCTTTAAAGAATCGTGCAGCAGTTAGTCGAGCAGCTACTCGCCTTTTTCTCCACAATCTCGGAAGGTCCCACAAACCTAGAACAAATTTTATCTCCCTTCCCAAAATTTATAAAACTCTTATGCAGTTTAACCCAAAAGAAGACTCGATCACAAACTTAGTAACTATGATCAACACGGTGCACATCGACATAACACTTATGTCGATCATGCGCTTCTTTAATCCTTTGTCTGGTTGTTTGCATCTCTGCTTCTCTCCATTTTCTTGATCGCTCGTCCCAATTGTGACCCTATCATCCTCGAAATTTATCCCAACTCAAGGGCGTCCGACATGGCTCCATAAAGAAACTCAAAAGGTGCCCTTCTTTAATGGTGTTCTCGTAACTGTTGTTGTAAGTGCGAACTCTACTAGAGGCAAGAATTTCTCCAAACGCTTTTGTTGGTCCACCATGCGCCATGTCTTCCAAGGTTTGGTTCGTACGTTTCGCCTCGCTTGTCCGCCTCTGGTGATACGTAGTACTAAAATTAAGTTGGTTCCTAAGGCCTCTGGAAACTCGTCCAAAAACGTTTAAGAACACCGGACCGGTCGATAATCTTTTAGGTACTTTGGCGCCTTTGACAATTCTCACGTATGAAAAACTCTCACTATGTCAGTGTCTGGACACGTCAGATGCACGTGAATAAGTGAGCACCTTCATCGTGAGTGCCTCCCTACTACTACAAGAATTGTGTCGTGTCTCCTTGCCATCAGTCGTAATCCAACAATAAAATCCATCGATGTCCTCCCATTTCGATTCCTAATGGCATGTGGTTGAAGCAATCCGCCGGGTGTTTATGCTCAGCCTTTACCCTCGCTGGGACACTTCTAGACATCTAGCCACAAAAGGACCTGGTGTCGGCCTTCTAATATTCCTTTCCAAAGCGGATACAGTTTGAGATTCGCTCTCATCTTGTGGTGATTATGTAAATCGCCTATGAGCTCTCAAGCCATTTATCATCTCCCAACCTGGCTGCAAGTGGAGGTACATAAATCCAACTTCTATACCTCAATAAACCACCACTATCAAGTGAATATCCCTCAAACGTGCGTGGTACCATTGTGTTTTGTCCGATAAACTCATAGACTTCAGGTACTATCATCGACGTCAGAAGGTGAGTGGAATCTTTTCACGTAGATTTGTTTCAAGAGGTAACACCAAAAATATGCATGGCTTCCACTCAAGGCATCCGCCACTGGGTTCACTATTCCTTTATGTAAGAAATCTCAAAAATCGTATTCACTAAGAAATTATAACCAACGCCTTTGTCGCTAAGATTAAAGTCGCTTTGCGTAAAAATGTTGTAGTCCACAATGATCGCTCTTTAATTCAATCTTCGTCTATCAAGGTAGTGTCTCCAAACCTTCAAGGCATAAACTATGGCTAATAACTCCAAATCGTATGTCACATAGTTCCCCTCATTCCTTCTCAACCTTCTCAAGATGTAAGCGATCGCCGTCCTCAGTTCCCGCATCAAGACTACTTAAACCTTTCCTTGATGCCAAGGTAACACCAAGAAGTTCAACAAGGCCCCATGTCACAAATCTTTAGTATTGTATGCATTGTCGTTGAACTCTAAGCTCCTAAAGGCCTCTCCGCGATTTCTCCGTCCAAACAAACTCTTGTTTTTCTTCGCAATTTCGCGGATCGATGGTTATCTTCGAAAGAAACCGAGAAACCGTCGATAGTATCCTACTAATCCCATAAAAATATGTAATAATTGCGGACATTCGTTGGCGTGTGCCATTCCATAATAGCCTCAACCTTGGTCGGATCCATATGTATACCTTCGCCGGAGATGACACGGCCTAAGTAGTGAATCCTCGATTGGTAAAGAGTATTTGGACAACTTCCATACAATTTGTGTTCTCATAAACATTGTAGTACCAAGCATAAGTGCTCGCTGCCCTTCCTTTCGCCGTCCGGAGAGTAGATCGTAAGACATTGCCAATGAAATACTTTCTTCTGGACGAACTTGTCCAAGTACTCGCCTAACACGCCATTCATCAAACTCATGATTACCCATGGGGCGTTCGTCAGCCCAAATGGAAAAACAAGAATTCAGAAGTCCCACCGCTCTTGAAATGTCGTCTTAGGAATGTCATCCTCTGATCCATAATCGCAGGATATCGACGTAAATCGATCTTGAGAACACCGCTGCGACTTCTTCGTTTGATCGAATAGATCACAATTTTGCAGGATAATGCATTCTTTGATCGTAGCCTGTTTAGTTGGACAAAGAGTCAATGCAAAGCTCACGATCCATCCTTCTTCAATGAAAATAACCGCACCCTACCTGCGACACACACTGTGATGTACGCCCCAGTCCAACAACCCTTTAGTTGCATTTCAGCCTCTTTGCGTACCTCGGTCGACATCCATATGCCAGCTATCGCTTCGCTCCCTTGCTTTAGGTCTATGGTAAACCTTAGCCTCTCTCCAGCTTAATATCCCATGCAACCTCTTTGGAAAACGCCCCAAACACTCTTCACCACCGAAGGTGTTTCCTCTAGGACCTTCAGCTCTTCTCGCGAGCCGGAGGATCGCATAAAGTTTGGTAACTTCGCGATAATCTTCCAGAATCATGAGTGAAAGGACGAACCGCAGCGGAAACTCCCCTGCCTTCGGCCCTACAATCACACATCTCCGTCTCTTCGGCTATCGTCTCAAGTTCACTTGTTTCGCTCTTGCCTGATAACGTCCTCACGCGTTTCCAACCAATCCATAATCGATCACGACGTCATAAGATCCCCAGATCGTGACGCATGTAAGTTGGGATTTCGCGGAAAATCCTCCTGTGTTAAGGCAAATTTCATAAACCTTTTCCTCCAACCTTCCTCGCTGGCTCCGTAATATCTTCTATAGTTAAACTCATCCCCGTTCGGACCGCCTTTACCTTTAATCCTTTAGCTGCACTGTAAAATGAAACTCTCGCAGTTCCCGGGTCTATCAAAATTTTATGGTCTGTCACGATCAGTACTGCCTTCGAAAGCACAAAATGATCATAGTGCTCACCGCTGCTATTCACCGTGATGAACGATGGGCTCACCATATCTCCCCATCCAGAAGGGTTCTCGTATTGATCCGGAACATCCTCGCCTCCTCTCCACAGGATTAGTCAAGATCAGTGGCTCCCGCCATCTAACACCCTTTCTGGCCTAGTAGTCCGGTACCGGCAGAAGAGACCGCCCACCGCCAAACCCCCGGTTCTGTCGGCCGAATGTGCCTAAACTATTGTCGCCGCTGGCTTAGCCGCTAGTGCAGTTGGTCCTGATAGGTGTCCGCCGTATTGTATGGCGGTCGCCGAGGTGGTGAACGTGATCCTCCTCGAAGCCGTATCAATTTTAGGTCCCAAGGTATGTCTCATTGGTAACCGACATGTCGCGGCCAAGACTGTGATGAACTTCACCGTGGGTTCCACCGGTTCCGTCCGGACTTCACCGAGAAGCTCCTCCTCATGAGGGCCTTCTGGACATCAGTCGTGATAAGCGTTTAAGCAGATCAAGATCCTAAATCTTTCAATGCCAGACCACCGGCATACAAACATGAACCCGTTGACCTTTGAGCTTCTTTGTGTTAAGGTGCGAGCATACCGGAGCAGCTCCATAAATGTGCCTCGTACCGCACCGTATCTAATTCCTCTCTCGTCAGAACGCATTGAATCCCATTGAGCTTCATCGCCACGAATTCCTCCAGCAGTACCTTCTAACCGCTCAACGTATCCCATGACACGCGCCTTTCCACGCCCATGTTCAAATTGCAGGTGTGAGTGTCTTTACAAGGATATCGTCTAACCACTTACCATTTTCCTGAATCCAATACTTAATATTTCCTTTGAGCAAGTAACGTAGAAAATCTCCTTATCATAACTTTTAACCTAAGTTTAATCAATACATTATTCTAACTTTACCATGAACAATGATGGAATTTGGAACAAGCCTTATTCTAAATACTAGTATCAATACCCCATCATCACCAAGTTGTTTAAAACCACCCAATGACGTACCCTTACCCTATGTCCATATATAAAACAACATCGTATCTATAAATAACATCCTGTCTGAAATAACATCATGACATCATAATTAAAATGACAACATTAACCTTGACGATATTTAAATTGATCATAATTAAAAGTAACAGAATTTAGAAGGGACCAAAAATAGCAAAAATTAAAATGCCAATATTTAAATAACCCAATCAACAATAATTAAAAATGCCACTATCCAAGATAACCTCCTTGACAATAATTAAAAATGCCAAAACTCAATAACCAAATTGTCAATAATTAAACATGCCCCTATTCAAATAACCGCTTTAACAAAAATTGAAATGCCAATATTAAATTAACCAAATTGACAATAGTAAAAATGCCGCCATTTAATTAACCACTTTAACAATAATTAAAATGCCAATAGTCAATTAACCAAATTGACAATAATAACAATGCCACTATTCAATGATAGCTTTAACAGTAATCAACGCCCATATTCAATAATCCGAATTGACAATATTTAAAAATGCCACTGAAATAAGGCCAGACATATTACCGCCAATTTTCCCTAAGCAATACAAAGGCTGTAGTTTACACTGCACTTATGCTTGCATTTTATATTTTCCTAATAAAATAATAACGGCCACATTTCTGCCATGTTTTCCCTAAACAACGTTAACGCGGCAATTCGATGTGTCAGGTTATATTACAGTGTAGGTTGCCATTTAATTCACAAGCAGTCACAACAATTTAATTCGGTGCGCTTATGGCTGCATTTTATAGTTGCCCAATAATATAATAATAATGACGACATTACTGCCACGTTTTCCCTAAATAACATTAATACGACAATTTGTATGACTGGTTATATTACAGTTTAGGTTTGTAAAAAAGAATATCACTGTCACGATTTGGGGACAAGGGATCAAATCCCTTCAAAATTTACGATTCGCGGCCAGAGACAGCTGTATCAGGCAACCGTTTGAGCGCCCTCTAATTATGAACCCATAATTATAAAATAAAAAAAAAATCAATTTCTGAAATAACAAAAATCATTGTGGGAATTAAAAACAGCGTATGGATCTCATTTTCTGAAAGGTTGGAACATCGATTCTTGGAAATGGAAATCGTTTTTCTGAATGACTAAATTTCTTGTTTTAAACATTATTAAACATAGACATGTCATTTCGCAAGACCTAGGCGTACGATTACTTCCTCATTCATCATTAGATTGCTTTTTCCCAGCGTACCGTTACTGCCTCATTCATCACTGTAGGGGTCATTTATAGTTCTGTTGGAATATTATTTAATAGAATCGAATATATGACGAAGAATCCTATTGAAGAAAACAAAAATCTAACGCTGGAAGTTTTTTTTACTGTTGATTTCTCTCTAAATATTCAGATGAAAAAGTCAAACAGAATGGTAACTTGAATCAACAGCAAAAACAATTAATTTCAATAGCAAATGATTTCACTCATTATTACAATAAAACAAAACTAGGTTTCTAAATTGGCAAATGATTTTCTTCACTATATCAATAAAACAAAGTTGGGTTTCTAAATTGTTCTTTAATATAAATTGTTCATTATTATATGTTTATTTGAGATGAAATTAAAATTCTAAATAAATTTATTCCAGAAACTATTGCATGCTGAGCATTCTTTATTTTACATTATTTAATGTATACATATTTTAAATATTTTATCCAAGACATMTTTAAAATAGACTTCTAATTAAAATACTAATATGAGGGTTATTGTAAAAGTAAGAATAAATGTATATCACGTAAATGTAAAGAGACATTTCCTTCTAATCGACATGTCAAAATCAAGCTTCTAATCAACGGTTTACATATAGGAATCCTATGCAACAGCATAATACACGTTGGTTTTGAAAAGACATGTTAAAAAATATCAAACCTCTAAAATATAACAACACTCTATAATTATTGAGCACAGCTGTAACAAATGTGAACTATCGACTAGGTTAGGTTAAAACACCAAAAGGACTTGCAGCAGTGCATTCAGGGGCTAGAATGCGTGGGTGTCTAACACCGAATAGGGTAACACAAGGTGAGGATACAACAGAGACATCCGAAATTAGGTGGCTGGAAAGCGTAGGGTATCCTCCCCTCACTGCACAGGAAGACCGACACGGAAATGCAGCCTCCCAGCCGAGAAGTTTCGTTGTCAACGCGGGAGAAATATATACAAAAACGCAGGGAGCTTGTAAACCCAAAACGCAGAGAGTTCTTATTAGAACGCAGTGAGTTTTTATTTTTGTTTTTAATTCGGTTTTAAAAACCCACAACGCAGAGCATTTATCAATTTCACACAGGTACAGCGAGCCACCGCGCTGGGATAATAGGAATACACCGAGATTTTAAAGAATGCTCTGGTCGCATGTCATCACAGCGACTGTTGTTGAAGGTAACAAAAATTTTGATGGGCTTCAACCAAAAGTCAAGGGTAGTAGGTGGGTGAGGTCCCCGCATGGTTGATCCGAGATTCGGCGTCAACAAGGCCAATCACAGGTAGGAGAAAAGGGTTAATATTCCAGCACAGTAACTCATAAAATTTTCCCAGCACCGAACCCTAAATACATTTTTACACCGCCCAGAGCCATAGTTAATAAATTTTACATGGTCCAGAACAAAAACCTAAATCCACGCAGTCCAGAGCAATGATTTTTAAAAATCCTCAGTGCAGAACAATCAATAATAAACCAACTACCCAGCTTATAAACCCAGTTTATGCTATAACCAATGAAGCTACGAGCTTACACAATAACCCTTGAAACTACAACTTATAAACAAGATTTACACTATAACCATGGAACTACAAATTTGCACAGTAACCATTGAAACTATAGCCCATAAACACGCACAGCAAGATAGAAATGCCCAGAGATTTACATACCTGTGTCCTTAACGCTTGCAGAAATGTTTCTTGTGCTCCCGCAGCTCCAGCTCCTGCTTGCCGATCGCGAAGAACCCACCGGTACCTCCCAGCCAAACGCTAGGGGTACTCTTCTTCCCCC
>SNQJ01S0300145.1:0-10379 GCA_010110895.2 Picea sitchensis
GTGGACTTGGAGTTGGACATAAGAAAATATGTGTTGACTTGCGCTTGACATGTGGACTTGGAGTTTGGCATATGTAGTTTGATATATGATATGGCTTAGGTTTGGACCTGGAGTTTGATATATGATATGGCTTAGGTTTAGACTTAGGTCACTTGTGCACACACACCACCCTTTTTTGATAAAAAGGCAATAAATTATTTTAGTAAAATGGAAAATAAAATAAAAAAGTATACATTTTCTATTTTGGACATAAGAAAATATGTGTTGACTTGTGCTTGACATGTGGACTTGGAGTTGGACATAAGAAAATATGTGTTGACTTGCGCTTGACATGTGGACTTGGAGTTGGACATAAGAAAATATGTGTTGACTTGCGCTTGACATGTGGGCTTGGAGTTTGGCATATGTAGTTTGATATATGATATGGCTTAGGTTTAGACTTAGGTCACTTGTGCGCATACACCACCCTTTTTTGATAAAAAGGCAATAAATTATTTTAGTAAAATGGAAAATAAAATAAAAAAGTATACATTTTTTATTTTGGACGTAATAAAATAAAGATTTAGGGAAACTAATGAAAAAGTTGTTATGCAGGTTAAAAGGAGAGGATCACGAGGTGTCTAGTCAAAATTGATAACCTCTAGTCAAAATTGATAATAGGCACTCACGATACTCGATGAAGATTTAAAAAGCTATGACATAGGAAAATGATCTAAAGGATTTGAGAATGCAAGCACGAATTTGATAAAGACGCTCAAAATTTTAAAGGAGCATTTTGAGTGCTAACACCAAGAACCCTAGGAGTGCAATGGGGGCTCTAAATCTCAGCTAGGATCTTATGCCATCCTACTGGAGATGGCTCTTAGTGCTGCACTAATTTTGACATGGTCACATCATACTTACATGTAAATGGTTTGAAAGAAGTGCCTCTCTAAAATTCATTTTTTTCAATATTTGCAGATACATGGAATTGAGTAAAAATAATTCAATCTATACCTGTGGTGGATTTATGAAAATCACTCTCACTAAACTAAAATCCTTCACAATAATGTTTTAATAATAATAGAGATTATTGTTAATTTAAAATGAAGAGGTGTGATGGTCCAAACAAAGAGACACAATACTTCATAGCTCACACATGTTGGAAGATTATATAAACAAGGAAGAATAGTGAGAAGAGTGTGTCTTTGTAGTCCATATCAGAATATCAAAATATAAGAAGAGTCCAAGAAGAAGAACTCATGATTCTTAAGAAGTGAGGGTGGAAGGGAGGAACACAAAAGGATTCATATCCTTTACTAGGTAAGTGTAATTTAAGGGAGTTGGTACTTCTTGGGGTTGGTGCCCTAAAGACAAGGGAGTTGGTGCTTCCTGTGGATCATTCCCTAAAGACAAGGGAGTTGGTGCTTCCTAGGGTTGATTCTCTAAAAAACAGGAGAGTTGGTGATCTAAAAAGGATTGGTGTCCTTCACTATTCTTCATAAAGCCTTGTAATTCTTATTAATTATATTTATATAATTGATTTTACAAACAATTCCATTGTTAGTCTATTGTGGTAATTAACAAAATATAAATGTAACTGTTAATTGTTGAAAAAGTGTAATATTGATTCACCCCTCACCCCCTCTCATTATTCCAATAATTCACTCTCTGAGAGAGGAACCTACATGTACATGCACTTATTGTGAAGGAAAAAAGTGTGTTAACACTATGTTCCCTCAAGAATGGTGTGTATAAGCTCAAAATTGGGCAAAAAACTTTAGACAATACTTCAAAAATTCATTGAAAACTAGTCTAAAGTAATACATGCAAGGAAAATAGAGTAAAATTAATCCAAGAACCCTAAAAAAATCCAAGAAACAATAGAGACACCCTAACGAGAACAAATCATGGAGTTCTCCCTAGTGGATTCACCAGTTTTGTTGTGGATGAATTTATCCTATAGCTAGGGTGGATTATTAATAGATTGGATTTGAAGAACAATACACTTCAATATCTAATATTAGACTAAAATATGTTTTCTATAATTACTATCCAGTTACAAGGGGGACCTTCCTTGTCCCAATGGCTACTTGGAGATGAATCCCTTGATGTTTATCATTTTTCCTCTTGTCCTCGCTCCATAACTACACAAAAGAAGCCAAAAAACATTCATCAAACCAAATAGATAATGATGAAACAATATTGCAATAACTAACTTAACTAACCAAACAACAAAGTTATAAATATAACCAAAAAATAAAAGAGATCAAGCAATGAACATTAACACAGAGTTTGGGGGAGAGAAAGAAGAGAGATCTCCCTTTAAAATTAAGTGAAAATTGTTACAGAAAGTTATACCTGATTCACTATCATCACCTTCTATCATTTTCAATTGGATTCCTCTGTTCCTAGGCCACTTAGGACTACTTCAGGACTCCAACTCTCTTCCACACAATAATATGAGACAAATTGAGAGGTTTGAGACCTCAAATCCATGAAAATGAGAAAATACTTGGATATAATAGACTTCCCAATGGTTAAAGGTCATAAAAACCACAGGGAAACAACATCCTCTAATTTATTTGGAACAAGAATATTAAAATGATAGCTCCACTACTGCATGAATGCTTCTTCCCTTTCTTCAATTTAGGCCCCATTTTATACTCTTTTTGAGTTGGTTGAGATAGTTTAGAATGAGTTTCAATAAGTTATAAAAGTAGTTTTCCTGTTAACCCCTCTTAGGAGCATGTGATTTTCACAAATTATATTTTTTATCCACTTTTTGAGGTAGAGGCTCCTTCTGTGAGCAACGAGAGCATGTACACACTCCTATTATGAGCAGGAAGAGAATATGTTGAATATAGAGGAGGTTTTTTAAGTAGTATGAAAAGTGATCCAAGTTAGCAAAACGGGTGTATGGAAGCCAACAAGGCATCCCATACATGGAGGTTTCAAAAGATGTTATAACAATGGTGCCTGATTATATGTGAAGTTGAAGGAAATTTTACTAGAACTAGAGGTGAATATGTGGATAGCATTAGAAGATCCACTTCAACAATTAGAATATCCCAATGGTGAATATGTGGAGAGAATTAGAATATTCAATCCCACAATTAGAATATCCCATTGGTATTAATTTCTCTTATGGCTAATTTGTGACAACAAGACCATATAATCACAACAAACACTGAATGCCAATTTCATCTCATGTGTGTGTAAGGAAAATAAGTTCCATTGAACATGAAAATGAATATTTCTTCATCAAACAATTAAGAAACAAAAAATGTTGTAAAAATGAATGTCTTTATAAAATACCCAATTTCTCTTTAACTGATGGGTGGCACTTTATGAAATCCAATGGTGATAGTGAAAGAAAGGAATTTTTTCTCAACCCATGGGAATCAAATGAAACTGTAAAAAGGAGTGAAAATACAAAGAAAATTATCTATCTTAACATGAAATTTGATGGAATTGAGGTTTGTCAAAATACATGGTTTAAATGTTTTTGTATACCAAGAGCCACCTTGTTTATTTACGAGAGGAAATTTCTCAATGGTGACATAGGGGAAGTAAATTGAAATTGTGCATTATAAAAACCAAGGCCGAATACTTTAGCAAATTTATCCTTCAAAAGATAGTGAATGAAAAATTAGATATAACTCCTTATCAGAATCATTGAGTGCATCAATATGGAACTATGATTACTCTCATATTATTGTCTACAAATTATATAGAGAAGATTGTTCTTCAAAAGTGTAATAAGGACCTCGCCAAGCTTAAAATTCCCCCAATGTTATAGTCCAACTCAAGAAATATATGGATAAGGATTTTTAATATTGTTGCAATTACAAAGAACATGTTCCTCACAAAGTGTGATGAATTCTATGAAATTTTCTAGAAACTTAGATGCACCATTAACCCAACAATGATAAAATATTGGCTCGAGGTTCAAAATTTCACAATGAGTAGATTACAAGTTTCTTTTGAGCCTACTATGCCCATAGTTTGGAATCAGACAGGAACCCTAGTGAATGTTTGAGAATTGTAGAAAATATGAATATTTTCCTACCAAGGCTAGGAAGGAAGGAAAATTCATTTAACATTTCATATAATCTTCCGGTTCATATAACTGGAATGATTACACATTGGAATTAGAATGGGGTTTTTGGTCACTTTTGTCTCCCTTTTCTAGATATAGGTTCAAACTTCATTGTATCCTCATTATATTTATTTTTAAGCATGTTAGAGGACCCATTGGTTGATGAATTTGGGAATTTTTTATACGAGAAACGACCTTCAATACATCATTTCATGATTTTGTTTTACAAAATGAATCCTATGAAAAGCATCAATAATATAAGAGAGAATCCATGGAATATCTATCAATTCCAAGACATTCCTGGAAAAACTCCCATTAGTTTTACTCTTGCAACTTCACAATTATGGATGTGACAACAAGAACCATTAGCTCTTTTATTATGCATCCATGCTCATAAAAAAGAATATTTTTATAATTGTATATGTAATATTCCTCCTACTTATTGACACCCATGAAGATATTGATGGAACATATGGGAGGTTATCATCGCAACTAAGAAGATGATATAGATTATCACTACCACATTTCATGGACAAATAAATAATGGTTCAAGATGAAAGCAAATTCACTCTATACATGTTTGAGGAGGTGTATAACTTTAAGGACTGTGTGGGGGAAACACTTATTGGAAGGAAGACAAAATATTGTGGCTATAAAATCCCCTTAATAATTCAAATTCAGTATGGTTAATGGAATCCATGTCATGCAATATAACGAAACTATTAGGGATTAGAATTGGTCTTATTGCATAAACATATGGAAGAATGGGGATAATTGTAGGCCATACTTTCCTAATGGAGAACCTACATTGTCACCATTCAAAACATCAAAAGAGATGGAATACTTGAAGAAAGGAATAAATTCATATATTTCTCATTTTAGTGTAGGAATGGAAAATGGAGGGGAAGAATATTATCTTCCATATGGAGTGTTAGTGTAATTAGTCAGTTGAGACCTAGCATAGTATGTTGACCATGGGGGAAACTTGTAAATGATTCAGGTGGCTAAATCATAGGTCACTGTATTTCACCATATATGGATGGTTCCACCAGTCAAGAAGAACCACACTGCATAAACAATAGTTCAAGAGACCCCAAGACAAAGAAAGGGGGAGTCTCCAACAACAAGAAGATGACTAAAGGAAAACGAACACATCTTGAGGGGAGGAATCAATGATGCCAATACTTATGAAGGAATCTAACAATATAAGGATACATGAGACAAATTATTTCACGAGAAGGAACATGTTCATATTGGTCATCCCAAATGGCCGTTGAAGTTGTTTGACCCAAGTATAGGATACCATGACAGTTGCCTTGCAATAATACCATAAATCATGGTGAACATATACTTGTTCGTATCAATCCTTCCCATCCCCACCATAATTCTCTACCTAAATCTGGACTCTAATACATCATCAACTATAAAACATCACCTCCACTACTCTCTTCCCTCCTAGAGGTTCACCCTCCATATCCATATTTCACTCTATATTTTCTATTAGACCCTTCAGTGCACTACCAAGTTTGGAACACATTAACATTGTAATCTCTTTAAGTACCACCCCATGGTGTTAAGTTGGTGAGTGGATAAAATACACTTCTAAGTATCAATCGTGGGGGGCAACTGAATACAGCAAGGAAGAGTCTACCTGATAGCTACAACAACTGGCTCAAGGACCTGCAAATACATGTAAAGTTAGTTATGATTGACTTATGTAACTGACCTATGGGTTGAGGTGGTCCCCATGGGGAACATAATATATAAGGTTGTAACTAGAGATATAGGAAAGAAGAGGCTTGTTAGAGAGACCTTATGAGGAATCTTTGAAGAGAAGAAAGGTGTAGAATTTGTATTATACTTTTCCTAGTCTTGTAATGGAGACTGTAGCTCTGATGTTTGTCATGCAAATATCCTACTATTATATGGAATTAATGGAAGATCAATATTGTTTTGACTCATGTCTTATTTTTTATGCTTAAGGGATATTTAATGCATATTTATAATAATGTCTAAATATACCTACATGAAATAATATTACAAGTTATATTAGATTGATTTTTTAGTTTGTATACCTACAAGAAATATACCTATTGTTTTATATTTCATTATGTATACCTACAAGAAATTATATTTCAAGTTACAGGGTTGTAGAAAATTTGTACATCTATTGACTATACCTTTTTTTGTTCAATTGGAAACTTAAAACCCTTTTCTATTTAAAAAGACAAAAATGGTCTTGTAGGACAAATAGAGAAAATTTTCTATTGGTGCACATTTTTCTTGGTTCAAAATGCATGCCAGACTACACTAAAATGCAATCCCGAGTCTCAAAACTCATTCAATTTGAGCAGTTCAAATTGTAAATGATTTGTTTAGTCATTTTACATAAGCCTATATATTTAATTTTTCATTTTCAATCATAAGATATTCCTAGTAAAACCCTAGAAATGCACAACTTGTTTGTAAAAATTAATCCAAGGTTGTATTATACCTTATATTTCAATTGCACAAGTATTTTGGGGCATGCTTTATCGTATTAGACCTAATCATGTTGTTAATTTTGCAATTAAAAGTTTAAAAAGGGTTCTTGTGCAAAAGAGACAAAGTTTTCCTTGTAATTTGGGACTTAAAAATTGTACTAAGTGACCAAATTAAAATGCATGCTCAAGCTTCCCTCTAGCTCCATAAATTTTTTCAAAATTTTTAATATGGACTTAGATATATGGTATATTTACCCATGTCATATCAAGTGCAATTTAAGAATGTGAGAGGTTTATTTCATGCACCTAGATTTGGAATTTCATGTAAATTTGAAAGAAAAACTGTCTTAGAGTAAAATGCATGCCCTACTCTCAATTTTGACCCAAATTGAGTGGTTCAACATGTAGAAGGTGTATCTTGTGATTTAAACATCTCTATAGCCTTATATTGACATTTGATGAAGGGTGAAATATACATTTTGTTTTGGGTTACATGCATGAACTAATATGTATTGTTACATATACAACTCTGAAGTGTGTTATAGTGATAGATGATAGATTAATGATTCCACGAGTGAAATATCGTGGTTGTGGATAGTTGATGCATATGAACATGCCCACTAGGGTATTTATGAAAGAATGATTTCATATTAGGGTTTAAGACTATGTATATATAAATATGCAATCTTCGGAATATATGTATGCATAATATATATTCCAAACATTGCATATGTGTGTGTGTGTATCATGTAATAAGTGCTATATATATATAGTACCCATCTATTGGATTATAAATGGTCATGGTATACAAAAATTACCATTGTGGAGAAAATTGGGCAAATGTTGAATTTGTAGCTTGTGTATATATTATAATTTGCATGCACAATTAATTTTTTACAAGACATATGCATATTTCATATATATAGGTTTCATATTCATAACAACAAAGATAAATCTATGCAATTACCATGCTATATCAACATGTCAAGTATAAGAAACTACTTGTGTTTTACTTATGTGTAGTCGCTTAACCTCGAGAAGATGTTGAGCCTTCCAAATGAAGCATATGAAAATTCATATTTTGAAAAATGCCTTAAGAAATTAATACATATAAAAAGAGTCATGGGGTTTATTTTATATTGCAAACTAGTGATTCATAGATGCCTTCAGCAAGAGAAGGTCATTATTTCTATAAAACTTAGTAGAAAGAACAATTCTATTAATGTTCACTTGGTTAAAATAGTGTAGGTCCCTGCAAATCACATCTAGAGCACATATGTTGAGGGTGAGAATGCTCAAAGTTTTAAATATTTCAAGATTATTATGGATAAATATGATTTTCACTCATATTTTCATGCTATAGATATGGATGATGTGGATATTATTCTTTGATATCCTTGAATGGACTCATTTGTTATGGTTAATATAAGTGTTTATTTGAAATATTTAAGGGATTTTTAATGCATTTTTATGATAATGTCTGAATCTACCTACAAGAAATTATATTACGAGTTATATTAGTTTTATATTTTAGTTTGTACACCTAGAGGACATTTACCTATTGTTTGATATTTCATTTTGTATACCTACAAGAAATTATATTATGTAAGTTAAAGAGTTGTAGAAAAGTTGTACATATGTTGACTATAACATTGTTTGCACAATTGGAAACTTAAAACCCTTTTACTTGTAAAAAGACAAAATTGTGTTGTGAGATAAAGAGGGCAAATTTTGCGTTGGTGTAAATTTTTTCTTGGTGAGATAAAGCTTCCCTGTAGCTCCAAAATCATTTTATAGTTTGTAATATGGAGTTAGATATATGAAAAATTCATCTATGTCATTTAAAGTGCAATTTAATAGCAAGAGAGGTTAGTTTCATGCACCTAGATTTGGTATTTCATGAAAAAATGAAGGAAAAATTGTCTTAGAGTAAAATGCATGACATAGTCTCAAATTTGAACAAAATTGAGTGGTTCAACTTGCAGAAGGTGTGATTTGTGATTTTACTCCTATATATAACCTTATATTGTCATTTTCATACAACAACATATCTTATGTGCATAAAGGCTAAAAATTGTCTTATAAAACCAAAGGGTCAAATTCTTAAAGTTGGCTATATGAAATTGCATGCCGAAAGTTGGTTAAGCCTTTATAATTTAAGATTTAAGTTGTAAATTAATGATTACAATATTTATAACATGCTTGTAAAATTAGGAGTGCATTTACACTCCAAGAGAGATTATTTATATGCACAAAGATTCATGAACTTTTCTATGAATAGAAGGCTGGTGGGTTATGAGAAAAATCAAGGTCAATGGCTTCTAACCAACCGATGATACATAGAAAATGGCATAAAACTTAACAACACATATTAACCCATTTAATAAAATACTTTAAAAAGAATATATCATATAAAATATAGAGTTTGTTCACCTCCAAATTGATTGATTGAAGTTGGAGAGTGTGTAAATTATGTTTTTACATTTGCATATACCTTTGTTTGTGCATTTACATAAATAAAACCCTTTGTTGTGTTATGCGCACACAACAACCACCCAATTTTATTATCTTAGAATTTCTCCATGACAATAAATCTGACCCCCTTCCTGTTCTTCCTGCTAGGACCCCCGCACTCTCTCTCTTGTGTAAACAACTAATCCTAAGTTTTCCTGTAACACACTGTTTCCCCTAGCTTGTAAATATAACTGGATTGGCCAAGAACTATGGAAAACTCATAAATATGAATATGTGATGTAAATGGACCTTAAGGAAAAGGTCAATGAATGTGAATAACATTTTGAATTTATTACAGAACTGCTGAGAGGGGATGTGTAGAAAAGAGACCACGATGGCGGTGGAGGGAACCTGAAAAGGTGGCGGTAACTTCCACCGAGAATTAACACCATATTTGGACTCCACTGGCCCAGAGGACCAAAAGCGGCTCACTGGCCTCGAATTTAATGTCTCGTAGGCTGGTAGGCAGATGGCTTAATGAGGGATGGGATGGTGAACCGCTCATCCATAGAGCCGTCAGGCCTGATCAGCGTGAGGGAAATCATGCCACACGTAACCTCGCAAGAGGATAAGGCGTATGGTAGAAGAAATTGGAGGGGAAGACGCGAGGGGAACTCTGGCATTACGCAGACTGAGTGATAGTAGAGAGGAAGGATTGCAACCTTCGCTCCTGGTCACTGGCAGACAGAGAGATGCAGTCTCAGAGCATCGTGGTCTCAGCTCAGGGGTGGCTAGTGGTAAATCCGCTCGGAGTCGCTACGCCTACCGTTGGGTGGAAACGAGCACCCCTCTCAGTAGTTGCACCCACTTCTGGTGTTATTTCTGATAAGTGTTTTACATATTGCATCTTGAAATTCATATACTGATATATATGCTCATAGAACTATGAAATTATGAACGATTATAGTATAAGAATGTCTATGCATTGTTTTGATAAGAAATAATGGATATATGCTTATGACAGAAAGACCACGCATGGCTTAGGTTTATAAATAAATTTAATTATGCATGAGTTGAACCAAGTCAGATTTCCAGTCCGTCCTCGGGAATTTGTTTCCCCTTGTCTGTCTCCCAGAATGCCCCGGTATAGATCTCTTCACAGAGATTCCCTTCTTGGAAAGGTTTACCAAGAACCTGGAAAAAAGAATTGAAGGTGAAGTCTTAATAACCCTGTACGAGGAGAAATGACCCTCTTAAGATTTCGAAGTAGCAGCGTAAGGATAAGTAACGAATTGACTGATGAGATCTTTTCGGAAGACCCAAGGTCATTCACGACCATCAGATTGGCGAAAGTAACAAGG
>SNQJ01S0300147.1:0-10379 GCA_010110895.2 Picea sitchensis
TGGATACTCCCAAGGAGATAGGGTGACTGTGACATCATCTAGACTTCCTGCAAGGTTAATGACTGACTTATCTTCCAACTCGATCATGGTTTGGGTTGGTCTTAACTGATTGATTTGGAGCTTCTGCATAGTGTCAAAAGGCATTACATTAATAGATGCACCCAAATCAATGAGTGTATTTGGTAGAGAAATGCCATTAATTTCAATAGTGACATTTGGGTTTCTAGGATCATTATATTTGTATGGCATTTAAAAAATGAATTCAGATAATTGTCCCACTACCTGAATAAGAGGAGGTTCCTTCTTCTTCCGCCCTGGTTTCTTAATGCAAATATCCCTTATAATTTTGGCATAAATAGGGATATCCTTAATAGCTTGTAGCAGAGGTATTTTATGCACACATTTTGTAATTCATGTTCTATATCTCTGTGTAAGGGTGGGTTGGGTTTCTTCACTAATAGTATTTCAGGGTAAGGTGGAGGATTAATTTGTTGGGGTACTCGTACAGACTGAGAAGTGATTGGGATAGGAGGAGAGGCCTCTTCTTCTATAGGGGTGGTTTGAGTGTTTTCTTCCTTAGAATGATTATCATTTTCTTCCTGAATTATTACTGCAGGATCTGATTGGTTTACCACTTTCCCCGATCGTAGTTGAATTTCATAGATGGGAAAGGTTTGAACTTATGTATTCTGTATAGGGTGGGTGGGTCAATTATTGGGGTTAGGGATTGGCTGGGCAAGGATTTTTGTTGGTCTCGGTGGATTGTGGGCAGCTTGGTTTTGTGGTTGTTGATTGGGATATATAGATACTTGTTGCTGCTGATTAGGATTCAAGGGGGTTGTAAATTGTTGTTGTATAGGAGGTGGGAGTAAAGCTTGCATCTGTGGTGGGTTGAATCCAGGTAGTAATTGGGAAATGTTTGCAGGGTACTATGGATATGTAGGGTAAGAGGGGTTTCCATACATAGGTCCCCTCCAACCTTGTTGTCAAGGCTGAGTTTGTTGAGGTGTCCATTGTGGATAAGTCATTGGGGAAGGACCCCATTGTTGTTGTTGATATTGCATATTAGGATCATAAAATGTATTGGGGTTTTGGGCTCTCCAAGGTCTTCTAGAAGGGTATGGATATTCTTGTGAGATTCCTCCTCCCCTATACATGGCTTGTAGTTCAAGCAAGGTTGGACACTCAGATGTGGGGTGTTCTAGTGTACACAGACCGTAGATTTCTATGACATTTAATGGGATTCTTTCTCGTTGTTGTGATTCTTTCGACATCTATGACAAAATATTGCTAAAGCATATTCTTCTTGTTTCTTTTTCAGTTTCATAGTATCTAATTGGTTACTTATCGTGCCCAAGATTTTTGTTTTAAAATTATCCAATAAGTTTCCTAACTCAGTTCTGGTGATAGTCCCTAAACTTTGTTTTGTATTTCTGCTAAAAGGATCTCTTGGTCCTTTGTCTGTTTTGGCTTGTCCTCTTGAGTATCTCCTACAGTATTCTGCAATTTCTAAAAAAGGTTTTTGGTGTACATCTCTTGAACTCAACAAGTTTAAAACTTCTATGCAATCATCCCTATGACCTTTCAAGAATATAGTTCTTACTACAACTGGGTTTGAGGTGAATAGTTTTGAATTTTGATAGTTGTATAAGAACCTTTCTAAGTAGTCTTCAAGACTTTCATCTTCTGTTTGATGCATTTTAAAAATGTCATTTTTAACATTATCCTTACAATAGTCTTGTTATTTTCGTAAAAATGTGTCTTTCATTTGATCCCAAGAAAGGATTGTATTTTCTCCTAAGCTCATGAACCATCTTAAGGCTGAACCTTTCATTGTAGCAAGAAAAAGATTAAGTTTTTGGGCATCATTTGAGTAGTTATAGCTTCTACATAATATGTCAAACTCAAATAAAAATAAATCTGGATCTTCAGTTGACATACCTCTGAAAGTGGGTAACGATGATAGTGGGATATTCTTCATGCTGACGTTTATGGAAATATCCAAGATTGGAAACCCAAAGGTCTCAGTCTCTGTAGCTACATTTCCTTCTTCTTCTTCCATTCTACTGATGGATGGTTCATAAACTGGATTTTTTGTGTCTCCTAAGTATTCAACAGACTCACCTTCTACCTGTCCCAATACTAATTCTTCCATTTTAGGTTCTCCTTCTAGAGCCTCGCTGGCTCCCCTTGAATTTTCTATTGGTGGAATTTTTCCTGCACCAGTATCAGTTGGATTAGTGGGGGGTTTTTTTGAATCTTTGGAGCTTACAAATCTACCCTTGTTATCTCTATATCTATGCATAAAATGGAAATTTGATTCTTTAGCTGAATTGAAATCGTAATTCTATCTAGAAGGTAAGAAGGCAACCTGTTTGGAGAACCCCACTCTAGTGGCCGCATGGCTCTTCACTCACATCTTAAACTTTTTATCCTCCTCCCTCGAGAATCCTTTTAAAACATTAAAATTTATGAAAACAATCTAAGCTAAAAATTACTTCCTACCGTTTGCAACTCCCCGACAACGATGCCAAAATGTTGTGGTACTTATATGTCTAATTTAATGCACTCATTAATTATCAATCTGGGATTCGTAATAAACAAAGTTACAAGACACCAATAAGAAAGGTAATTCCTAATGTCACGAGTATAGATTCAAACTAGATTATGTATGCTGGAAACAAATCAAAATGGTAATATACAATGCACTTTGGTTGTCTTTCACAGAGAGGCTATCGATTCCATTATGGCACATACAAGTATGAGATGGAATTGTCTTGATAGATTGACTTTGATGTCTGACCTAGAAAACTAACTATGCAATCCACACTTTCTGAAAGGAAATCACACATCAATCAACATAGCATGGGTAGTTCAATAGTGAATAGGTTGGTTCTACTGTGGTTCACAATGAAATTCACTAGTTCTTATCCAAGTAGTGTTGACTATTGCTACCAACAACTATGATCACTCAAGGAAATCAAACTCATGAGAACAGAAACAAAGCATATGCAAAAATAGAGTAATTAAAGATCTCTAACCAATTATAGAATAGAAATCTTAATCTAAGCTACACTGCTATCATCTAACAGAGTTAAAGCTTTAGCTAATTCAATGTTTATACTATTGAAAACAAACACTAATGCTAATCTACAAAGAGGTTGACCTTTGTTGGGTGGTGGGCCCTTGCCACTTCAATAGGTCAGTTGCTGAAGTCTACAGGAAGCTTTTTTTTAATACACACATTACTCTCACTCACACTTCAAAACATAAAATAAAAACTCTCATTGACAACTCAACTCATTCTTAATCATAGATAATCAAAATATGGGGATAAAATGACATTCCATTAATCTTCACTCATAAATATGTTTTGTACTATCATATGTTTCTTACATATTGATGATATGCTAACTCTCCTACCTTTCTACCATCCTTGCTAGAACTATTTAATAGTCTACATCGTGAAACATAAGGAGGCGAAGTGATTTGCAAATCAATCAGTTGTTAAGTTTAATCATTCAATTACATCTTTAGCTTCATCCTCATGAAACGAAGTGCATGAGGATGAGGCAATAAAAAATCCTTATTATAGCAAATAGATGTCCACCAATTGAATTAGGCAAGATTTGGCACTTAACTTAGTGCATTGGGCTCTTCCATATGAGTATTGGATCGTAACACGTAGATTTAGTATCGAACGTGTTTGGTACTGGATCAGACAGCAACAGTCTTGGTGCACAGGTACCGGATCATGACAGAGATGGTACAGGAATGCTAGACATATAGGGGTCAAATATTCACATATGACAAATTGAGAATTAGTACATGAAATATTTAATTCCTTAACTCAATAAACCACAAAGTACATGAATTAACCATGCATTACCTTATGACCTTATTACTGGCAATTGGTAGCATTCTTGTCATTCACTCAAGATTTAGGTAGGCCCAAAAAGGTATAGGTGAAGAGTAAAATAGGGTAATGAGAATGTCAATTTCAGGTCTCAACATTCCACCATGCCAAAATCATTGCATGTCCTCATGCAACTGAAAACAAAACCCAAAAATTTTCAAAACTTGAGACTGTGTTCTTTACTTTGGTGGATCACTGATATTGATGGTTGAAGCCTCTTCTCTTAGCTCCCTTTTGATGACCCTAACGTATTGTAGAAGTCGTAATACCTTCTTGATCTTGTTAGAGGTCTCTTCATGGTCATCTTGAATTTGTTGGTTGGTTGCTTTCAACTGCTCATTTTCCTTTTTGATATATCTATCCAAGAGTTGATAGTCCTTTACTTCCTGTTGGAGTTCCTGATTTTGTTTTTGTAATTCCCCAATCCTTTTCTTCATTTTTTATTTTGTCAAGTTCTTTTTTGATTCTACCATTGTTGGTTGGGTGCACTCCCTTTCCTCAACTTCCTCCCTCATCCCACATAAAGTAATAATGGCTTTCTCTTCAGTCAGAATAGGCATGTCATCTTGGATTGGTAAATCCTCAAAAGGGGAGGTAAGGTCGATTGGATCTTTCTGTGTATGAGGACTAACTATTGTTTTTCCCTTCATTGCCATGCTCCTTGTAGTTCTTTTACAAGGAGGTACCGGATCAGGGATTCTCGTAAGCTTCCTTTTCTTCTTCTCTAATTGTGAAATGGTGATAGGGGGTTGTGCCACAGACAATTTACTTTTAGTTTTTGAGCTATGCTTCCTTTTCTTCATCATTTTCTGATGGTCCTCTTTCTCAACTGCCACTGTTGAATTTTCCTCTACTACTTTCTCTTTACCTTTTGATTCAAATCTCTTAGAAGCCTTGTTGACTGTGGAAGAGGACCCTGCCTTTTCATGTTGGTTCACTGCCCTAGATGATGGTGGAGTTCTTTTATAATTCTTTCTCTTTTTCTTTTGGGGTTCCTTACTTTTCTTTAGACCATGATGGGTTTCCTCCACATATTTGTTTCTTGTGGGAAGGTGTTGTGTGATAAGGGTTTTCCAACTGATCCTTTGTTTCCTAAGCTCATGCAAAACTAGCATTTTAATGAAACCTTGATGGTAGATGCTAGTCTTCTCTATTTTGGAGATGGATTTAACACCTTTTACCATTTTATTCAAACTCATCCATAGAAAATATGGAAAATCGATTTCCAGTCCTCCTTCAAAATGCAATAGCAGCCTGAGGTGATAAATGAAAGTCATGGCATACCTGCCTTCACAGGTGACAAATCGTTGAAGACTGGTAATCATTGGTTGGTATTCTTCTTTGATGTAGTTTCTAGGGATCCCTTTCTTCCAGTCGGGGTGTTGATGATCTGCCTTCAAGAATTGTTGGCACATCTCTTTTTTAATTCCCACACCTTTGAAGTATTTATCTCCTCTGCTAGGCAATCCCGTAACCTCCCTTACGGTTGCTTCATTAATTATCAGATGTAGATTGCCTATACATGCCATCTCTCCATCATAACCTTGTATAAATTCCTGAGATATCTTCTCGTTCTAACCTGTAAATTTTTCTAGAAATGGTATCCACCCCAATCTGGCATATTTTTCTTGACATAATTGGTATTCCTCAGTTTCCCTATAAATTTGGAAAACCGGTTCGTGTCTAGTAACGACCATCATTATAAGTTGAGAAAAGGATTGGGCTGTAGCACAAAGGCTTAGTTAATTGATGAAGGGTTTGGTACCAGAAAGGAGAAGGCTCGGAACTGTAGAAAATCTCACGACAAGGGGAAATATGGTGATGGTGTTGCGAATGGTAAGTTTAAGTGAGGGTGTTGCAAGGAAAAATTATGACCAAATAAGGATTATCTGGATGGCTTCACCACCAGATAAGACATTTCATATCTACCCATTGTTGTAATGATGAGGATAAGACGTCGGGTATTAGGGCATCATTTTGGAATAGGTGATTGGATTTTCGGGGGGTGAAATTAATGTTGGATCATGGTTCATGATATATGATGGGTTCATGAATTGTTTAAGGATGAAATATATTCATAGCTTATCATTTCTATGTATGCTTCATATTTTGATATGATTTTTTCCTTTAACCATGTTCAAGAGTTATGGGAGGATTAATTAGGTTTAGGCATATAGGTATGAGGGATAGGCGTATGGGTTTAATACTAAGGTCATAAGATCTAGTATAGCTTTTCATATTTATTGTAGTTTTATGAGCATAGGAAAATAAATACCATTTTAGCTTTGCTTTCACCTTTGTATGATCGATGCCCATAGTATGTTTGACTACTTGTAAATTGTCAAGATTCATCCTTTTAGACTGAAGCTTCTTGAAAACTTGGTACAAGAATGTCCTATACTTCTATTATTATGTGCTTATCTTCTTTGTATTTGGTTCCGCAGGTGGATTATATGAGTCTGGAAAAGAGTTATGATGGGGCTCTTTGACCTTCCCCCATGCTGAAGATGTTGTATCTCTATAGGCAAGAAGATTCAATCAATTTATATCATAATGGACAAAGATGATAAGAGCAAAAGAAACCAATCAAATTTTAGAAGTATATCTTATCACTTATCATATGATCTCATGCCAGAAAAAATGAAATTTCCCTGAGTTTAATGGATTATTGACAGAGGTGGCATTCAACAGTGAAATAGGGGAATACATATATGTTTGCATCTCATGCCAAAAAATGCAATTGCCATTTTTTTTTAATGGATTATTGACAGAGGTAGCAGTCAGCAGTGAAACATGGGAATATATATGTTTTCCAGAAGAAAATATCCCACCTAACTTGCTTCAGAGTTTTACTATCATTGGATTTTATAGATAAATTTCACAATATGAGTAGATTAGGCTCCCTAGTTAGGGCTCCACTCTTAAGAAGTTTCCTTCTTAGATTGTGTAGGCTTTAGATATCAGACCGGTAAGTTGACTTAGGGTGATTCTCAAATGGAAATTTTCTTGGAGAATTATATTGCTGATTCATCTGGAATTTTGTATCTCATGAAAGCCAATAATGACCTTTACTCTTTTTGTTTTAGATGGCAAAAAGTGGATTTTTCAATCAGACAAGTATAGATGAGACATGTTTCAACCAGAACCCACTTCCAACAAGCATGTTCAGTACTCCGGTGGGGTAGTTGTGATAATTAGTGAGAGGTGCCTTTCCCAGGAAGAATGCCCCATTGCCAATAGGCTTGTTCAGTACCCTGATGGGTTTGCCTAGTCATACCATAGATCGGTACCCGTTGCCAGCAGACATGTTCAGTATCCCGACGGGTTAGTCTCTTAAACCCTTTTTCCATCAGAGGCTTCTTATCCATAGTCACCTATTTTGGTTTGTATTAAAGAGTGCTTTGCATGGGGACAGGGGAGGCTTGTCTAAAAACCTTTTTACAGGGTGGGATGGTATTGGGCTGGAAGGCATATACTCTTCTTTTGTATGTCTTTTAAAGATTTGTCTGAAGGAAAAAATAAACTTTTATGCACATTATTTATTTAGAGTGATCCAGATGTATAATTTTGTCTGAAGTTGTCCATAAGATAATGACCTAAAGTTTCCTTGGGGTACTGGTACATCCTCTGCCATAAAAGTTTTGGTAGTGTGCCCATGGTAGAGAGTGTTCACATACTCATATGTTACTCTTTAATAAGATAATCCAATGAATACTATTGAAATCTGGTTAGGGTGAGATAGTTTCTTATAGGCTAATATATTTTTTTTCCTTTAAATCATGCTGAAATACTGGGTAAAGGCAACTTCTAGCCTTTAAAGTGGATTACGGTTCTTTGAGCAATCGTAGGTAAAGATTGTGTCCCTCTTTTTAGTTTGTTTTTAAGCAATAGAACCAAAAGAAATTAAAGTTCTTCTCAGCAACAGAACCAAAAGAAATTTAAACACCTCTCAGCAATAGAACCAAAACAAATTAAAATACTTCCCTTTAGTTGTCAATAGAAGGGCTACCATTTGATAGTGATTTTGGCTTCATGGTTCTGTCTTAAGTGGTTATTGCATAACTTCATACTTCAGATTAATTGACATAAGATTGTAAAATATGCTTTGTCAATATGTCTTGATAGTATTGTAGAAGGACAGACTCTGGTACCGGACTGGTACTGGACCAGAACAGGATTTTTGGTACCGAAATAGAACAGAATATTGTTGATGCCTACAACTGATATTTAGAAAATTCATGAAGGATCAAATAGATTATTAAAAAATTTCTTACAAAAGAAAAGAAAATTTGCGAAAGTAAAACAAAAGGAGGTAAGAGTCTTTTGTTACCTTCAGCTTATTAACAAAATTCAATCCACACCTATGTACAAAAAGTTTCAAATAATCCAATCAATCAATGTGGTTCAGTAGGAGGATATCCTTCCTTACTGATCATCTGAATGCCTGAATTATGTAGTATACGAGTCAGGAATTCTTCTTTTGATAGAGGTTTGTTGTAAATTCGCAACCGATGACCATTCACAAGTAATGGTGTATGTTTTTCATCAATTGTC
This sequence comes from Picea sitchensis, assembly GCA_010110895.2. Classification (NCBI taxonomy): domain Eukaryota; kingdom Viridiplantae; phylum Streptophyta; class Pinopsida; order Pinales; family Pinaceae; genus Picea; species Picea sitchensis. The sequence continues at coordinate 8,471 of SNQJ01S0300147.1, forward strand.
TTTATCCTGATTGAACCATTATCGTAGATAGTGTCGATTTCGTAAGGTCCCATCCAATGGGTGGTTAACTTACCTTTGAAGTTCTTGAATCTGCTGTCATACAATAGGGCCCAATCTCCTTGTTGAAAATTTTTCTTTTTGAGATACTTGTCATGCCATTTTGTTCTTTGTTATTGAATGAGGGTAGTCCTTTGAAGTGTTTCCTGCCTGGTTTCATTCAACTCATTAAGATGCAAGAGTATTTGTTGTTGGGCTTCATCCAAGTTCATGCCAAATTGTACTGCAGTCCTGAAGGTTTTGATCTGAAATTCTATGGGGAGAAGCACCTGCTTCCCATACACTAACTCATAGGGTGTATGTCCTGTTGTATTCCTCTAGGTGATTCTATAAGCCCATAAGGCTTCTAATAATCTATCATCCCAATCCTTATGGTGCAGCTGTATTTTTTTGGTAAGAATGGACTCAATAACTTTGTTGGTGGATTCTACTTTTCCATTTGCTTGTGGATGATAGGGTGTAGATTTCCTATGTTTTATTTGGTACTGTTCTGTAACATCTTTGACTAGATGAGAGGTAAATTGAGTTCCCTGGTCAGTCACAATTTCTTGCAGTACACCAAATCTAGTAAAGATATCATTAAAAAGGAAATCTACCATTGATTGTTCACTTGTAGTTGGTAAAGCCTTTGCTTCAACCCATTTAGTCACATAGTCAGTGCATACAAGTATATACTTTTCAGGTGGAACGTCTTTGGTTTGTAGCCAATTGGTGTCTTATTTTATAAATATAAGTGATCTCTATTATGGTATTATTTATCTGTATATGAATGTATTTTACTGTGTATTTATTTATCATTTAATTGAATCTTTAGATTATGCATGCTTACTGGTTATTGTTGTGCATGTCATTAGATCTTTTCTTTTTTGCGTCCTTATTAATTTAAAAAGGTATTGGTAAGAGAAAGAAGTCCAAGGGTGGGCTTGAAGGTAGCATACCCCATCATGTGGGTGGAAGGATGTGTTACAAGGGGGACAACATGTCCAGGTATGTTACATTTTTCTTAGTTTTAATCCAATTTAGTCATTCCAATTTACTATTTTTTTTCCGATAATCTAAATTAAAAAAAAATGTAATTTTTTATTTTAAATAAAAAAGGAACCTAATTTACATGACATGGATTTTAAATTGTAGCATATATAATACAACGGAACCCCAATACAATGTAAATCGTTCAAAATAAAACCAAGAAAATCAAAACACCAACCCACCACCACCGCCCAATGTAAACACTGAAATTGATGAGGGTTTGGTTATATTACAAACCATTGAGGAAAAATTAAGGGAGGCTAGATATCCTAGTAGAGTCTCCTTGGACACTTATTTGGAAATCATTATGAAATCCATTGCAAGTTCCCAAAGGAATTTTACCTCTATTTCGCATTATAGGGAACAAATGTATGAGTACTATAGCATTGGTTTAGATAGAAACCAACTCAAAGAACTAGGCATTTAAAAACAACAAATATTTCATATTTTTAGGGTTCCTAGAAATGTAAAAGAACTACCAATGACCAGGAAAAACATGTCCATTGACTAGTGTATCCATCCCTAAATTAGTCAAAACTAGATGGATAGGTGGTACATGGTTTTTCATAAACCTCCCTGCAATAACAAGGAGATGCCCTTAAATTTTATGAGGAAATTATGGGATGAGTTTATTATGGGTAAGCATGTCAACTAATTTTACATTGGTGACTTCCATGGGGTGGGTCGATGGTTCACAAAGGACCAAGAGCGTGATAAGATAAACCACTAGTTAGGTCCCCGTCCCCCCAAGAGAAGGCATGACCCCCGTACGCAAAATCCTCTTGTTTCATAGAACTTGCAACATGTACAACTAGACATATCT
>SNQJ01S0300148.1:0-10379 GCA_010110895.2 Picea sitchensis
CATAGAGCTGAGGTGCGAATTCAATTTCTTCGAATTGCACTCTTGCCTAAAAGACATCTTTTTGGATCAGGGTGATGAAATTGGACTCTAGGAGTCCAATTTACCTCTGTATATGTTCCCTCAGACCCACCATTTCCCTGAATTCGCCCTCAAATGCCAAGCTCATTATTCGCCCAGCCAAAGGGCCATTATTTCCTCCTTTGGCGAAACCCTGTTCACAATCACCTCTGAATCCATTGACCAGATGCTGCAAATCCATAGAAACGATGCAACCATCCCATTTTCCATTGAAGCCCTAAATGACCTGTACCAGAATCTCACCTTCCCCCCAAAAGCCTAGATTTTTGAGATTTTTCTACCAGAAGACGCCCAATTGCCTAAGAAAAATCCCCCTTATTCATCCTCCATCTTCACTGTCAAGGCTAATCAGATCATTTCCATTATTTGTTATCTATTAGGTTATTTCTCAGATGAATGGATCAATGAGCCTATTCTAGGTTTTCTATCTATAATTTCCATAAAAGAAAGAGCCACAATTAAATTTAATTTCAGTCAATTTATGGTTGATAACATTCATGATCAGCTTTTCATGTTTCCAAATGAAGGAATGTTCAGGTATTCCTCAGTCCTGGTTTATATGTTCTTGTTTTTTCAGTCAGACAGGTTTCCATGTGCATTTCAGAAATTAAACTAGGAAGGAAACCCATAGTCAATGACCTCATGGACCTCATTGATGAGGAAAAATTCAACAAAGTACAATTTCAAGGACTTAATAGACCAATTTTATCACCAAGTGGTTTGCATGCTGAACAACAACACATAGCCAAGGATCAATGAAGCAATTTAGAGAATCCTTCACCTTTCTGATCTAGCGAAGACAGAGGATTGGTATTTATACCAAAACCACACAGAGATAAGAGTGTATGGGTGTGAGCTGCCACCTTACAGGTTGCCAAAATACCTCCCTGTGAGGATTTTTGCACTAGAATACATAAGGCAGATGGTGAACTCATATGACATCCACTTTGTTGCAGCAAAGAAGAAACAACAGCTCAGAATCAAGACTCAAATTGGCCCTTTCATCTGCAACAACAAATCAGCAGGAGAAGAAGCAAATAACCTCTTGAAACAAATGATGTTTACTCAGAGTTCCACTGGGTCTTATGACCCATTTGGTGTCATCTCAGAGCTCAGATTCAAACAAAGGAACACTCCTTATGATCACACATAGAAGCCAAAAGTGGAGAAGTATATGAACCATACAAAATGGCAAGAAAACACATTGCTAGAAATAGAGGAACAACCTGCCCCTGTCACTGCTTCACATACCAACACACCTCAAAAGAAAATAGAGAAGAGAGCAAGAAAGGAGGTTTCTCCTTCAGTCACAGAGGTACCAACCGAGGACTTCCAAGTTTACAGAAAGAGGGTCAAGACCAGTCATGCACCAGATTTTCTCAAAGAAGGAGAAATGCAGTCCACCGTAGTCATGGAGGGACCCCACTCTTCAGCCTACTCAGACAACCAGTTCACAGTGTCTACATCATCACCAACATCTCAACGACAAACATACACTACTCTGATAGCCGAATCATCTCATGAGCAAACAGAGTCAAATATTTTTGATAAGTACAAATAGATCAAGCAAATAAATGAGCTCCTTAACAACAACACCTATACTCAGTTCTGGAAGCATACCTCCACTACTCAACATAGGTTGTTGTCAGCATTTGACATAGAGAGAGGAACAATGCAAATGAAATTCTTACAAGCACAAGTTCCTCATCCTAAAACAACTGCAAAATACAATAAGATTGCATTTGAGTTTTATGTAAAGGATGTCCATCCAGTGGACCAGATGGATATGCATAGACAGACATGAAAGATGATATTCTCTACCTAGACAAACACCTCAATGATTGCTTCAAAGTTGCAGGTGTCCCTGAACAACATTCAATGCCAATTGAAGTTGGAGAAAATCTCTTCTTTGGCTAAAGACAACGAAATCAAATCATTAGAAGAATTGGTGTTGAAGATTGGGTAAGACCCAACAAATGTCAAGGCAACAGAGGAATTATTAAAAAATAAGAATGTTGATATAACATCTTTGAGAAAGCAATTGAAGCTTCAAGCTACAAAAGATTCACAAGCCAAAGAAGTGGCTGAGACTGAAGGCCAAAAAGAAGAAATGTTGGAGCTTATCAGGGAACATAATGCATAGACAAGATAAATGGAAGCAGAAATGGATAAAATTATAAAAGAAAAGGAACATAATGCATATACAAGATAAATGGAAGCAGAAATGGATAAAATTATAAAAGAAAAGGAACATAATGTGCAGATGGCCATGATCCCATTGGAGGCAGTCCCTCCGACAGGAATTAGAACAACATAAGCATCCACATCAATAAAAATTCCATCAGCAATCCCAATACAAGTTTCAGATGCATCTGACAAACTTGTAAAATTCATGGAAGACATGTCCATCCAAGGGGAAGAGATCAAGAAACTATAGGAAGAGGTAAAGAACCTACAAGAGATGAAGTCAATGTTTCAAGCCAGTCACCAGGCAGAGATGCATAAGTCTCAAAGGCTTAGTCAACAATTACAACAACTACAGAAAGAGAAAGTCATGGAAAAAACCTTAGCCCAAGCTAAGGAAAACATTTGGGTAGATATCGGCAAGTCAATGTAAAAAATCTGGCCATCCATACAGATTATCTTTGAACAACATGAGTTAGTATAGAAGGCCATAGAGAAATTGAGATCATCAAGGAAGAATTAGGAGAAAGATCCACATAGGCCAGTGAACTTATCAGATTTATGAAATCCAAAAACAAGCAGGAGTTAGAAGAACTATAAATTGAGGACATAACAGATACCATCCTTGAGATCAAGAAGGTCCTGACTAAAAAATGATTGATGTTGCATGTAGAAGAAAAGGCCCAAGTGATGGACATAGGTGTGCAAAGATTTTCCAGTAAGTTTGAAGTGCTACATAAGAAAGGTCTTCCTGGATTATTAGTACTAAATGACAAACTGATCACTCTATCTTATTACAAATAGAAGATGAATGCAGTGACAAAGGACAGTTCAAAGTTTGCAGGGATACATAGAAGCATTATTGGTAAAGCTTTCCTGGAGACACTAAAGTTGGACTTGAATATTCAACATGATATTAAACATATCTTCATCACTAAACCTACTTTTGCTAAGTATACTGAAATGGATGAGACATACAAGAAATTACTCAAAATTTCCATCCTAGGTAAAAACATGTGGGAATACCTATGCGCTTTACTTGAGTAAAAACATTTTTGGTGTTTAGTCAGCATGGAGCAGCCGACCAAAGTCAAAGAGATGAGTCATCAACCACTTCCACCAAATCAACACAAAGGATTCAAACAAATCAACAAATCCCTATATTTTGTATTTTAAAGATCTAGTTAGTTAGATATTCCTCCATAATATCCTAGTCATTTATGACAAGATCTGATGTAAATAATTGTATAAATACTTCTCCCTTTGAAGTATTAAGGGTTGATTTTTGCATCGAGGAGCTATTGTGTAATTTTTTCAAAGGATCGACCAGTAATAAAAGAGGCTTATTCACATGATTCTTGTGTCAGATTGTTGGTGATGTCTTTCTCTCTTTGTTAAATGTTTTCTCATTGTTTGTAACCGTTTTATGTATTTCCAATCCTAATCATTAAAAGAAAGTCAAAAGAACCAAATTTATTTCATATACTCTGTCTCTAGTTTTTAAATGATCTGTATGTTTTTTTTTATCTAAAACTGAGTGAAGGAATTCTTAGCTGCTCCTCTGCTTAGCGGACTTTCCCCTCTTGTCCCTCTTATTCATTCCATTCAATCTGAATAGATCCAACAGTTTTACTACCCTGCCTTGTGGAGAAAACCTTATAAAAATCTGAATCTGATCCTCATCTTTCATTAGAGACCCCATAGCCCAATGGAAAATTAAGCATTCTTTCAGCCAAACTATTTCAAATAAACAAACAAAATTTGAACTGTCATAACTAGCCTAACATTTTAAAACTCAAACAAATCTAAATCATACATAGAGATCCCTCTCTGAAGCTGACAAGGCTAGATCCCAACTTCAAAAGCGGTTTGGTAGTTACCTTTGTCAATTTCTTCTACAACCTCTGGAAATTACAAAGTGATAACACATATGATATTGATAGTGATGATGTTGCTCGTGGGTTGATCTATGTGATCATGAGATAACATGTGTGGCTATGATGATACTACCGATTGAATGGCTTGTTTGTGCTCAAGACCATTGCCTTTAATACCTCCCTAGCTAGGAGGGAGTGTTGATATTATGGTAGCCGCGGGAGGTATTAACCTCCATGTGTAACCTTTGACAAGACTAGAATATTCCAGGAAGCAAGAGAAACCCTAAAATGTTGGATAAGAACCCTAGAAGACAAGTCGACTCAAGAGAATATTTAATATTGAGTTATTAGCCTCGAAAAAGATAAGTCAACCCAGTCAAGTGAGATAGAGCAGTATAAATAGAGGGCGCTAGAGCTCATTTGTCACTCTTACTCTCACAAGTGCATAAGACTAGTGGTGCGCAATTTTGGAGAGGGAGTGCAGCTGCAACTGGTATTTTGGCTTTTGGTTGGACTTTCTCTTGATTATGGTTTGGACTTTCTACTTGGTCTTTGGTTATTTTTGCTTGGTGTGCTAGCCTTGGATAAAGGTACACTACCTTGGTTGGCTATTGGTATGCTTTCAAAATTATTCTGTCTGTCAAGGTTAAGGTGCTCGGGGGTGGCCTTTATGCCTATGGTTGGGTGACAATATTGTTATATTGTCTATGGAAAAACGAGCACATCTCTTTATTTCTAACAAGAAGACACATAACTATACACACATTAAATAAAATAAGCACATGAAAGACACTTATCTCATAAAATAAACACCAACGGCATGCAGACCTTCCACGTTCCTCCCAACCATAGACCACACTACTCATAATCTCAGTAGTGGGTCACCCTCGAGTTGGGGCTAAACTCTACTAGGGAAAATGAAATTTTAAGCCAATCTAAGGTCCGATAATCTCCAGAATTGCTCAGTCCAAGGTGCCCAACTGTTGCAACTAGCCTACAGTCTCTCATTCCCCACATGCCTATCCCACCCCAGGAAGTGTGCCCCTTCCCTGCTCAACAATCCCTCGAATGCCCCACTTCCCTTTTGGGGCTTCAACAACAGGCCAAACAAGAAGTCTCAGAGCGTTGTAGCTATTGCCAACGCACCAGGGAACAATTCCGAGTAGTTTCTCACCCATAGAAACTACTCACGGGCATGACAACCCGTTTCTTCAACTGCATGTCTGACAACCCATTTCTTCAACCTTAGGCCTGATAACCCACTTTTTCGACCATGGGCCTGACAACCTGCCTCTTCAACCTGCAACAAAACCAAGTACCGATATAGATGGTAACATTTATGAGTGGATGGTAAGAATGATGATTGAATGTTGAATGATCCTCCCCCAAATAGACCGAGTCTCTCTCTTATATATGCATGTGCCTTTTATGACACATAACACTCAAGGAATCCCTTTGTCCACACTTTAGAAACTTAGGATATATTCATATCCATAAATTTAGCTTTAAGGAATATTAATATAATATTCCATTAGGCTTAAGCCCCCTTAGCTTAGCCCCTTTCCTAGACTCTTATCTTCCTTACCCTTTCTAGTAGAGTTTAGCTCCCCCTTTACATGGTTGGTCTGTAGCAGTGATGTGTTTTCATTAATATTTGCATGTGATTACATATTACAATGATGGCTCACTGACCATTTTAGCATCTGGCTCTCCAGCCCAATAACCATGCAGGCACTTTGGCCTCAAAATACATATACACAAAGGCACTCTGCCCCCAAAACCGCTCACTTACTCCATTGTACGTAAAACTCAAGATGGTACACACCCTTCCTTTAGTGCACAATTATCACACACTCACACAAGTGCACGATACATTATAAAATGTGCGCACTCCTTTGGTATGAAAATCTTGCGCACTGACTCAATGCGTGCAAAACCGAACCAAATACCTTGTACCATCAACTCACCAGCGTATATGTAATAATTACATTTACATTTACAATTATTGCCCACGACACTAGTCTATATGTTCATTTACATTTATATGTACAATTGGGGTTTAACCTAGGGGTATTACAACAATGACTTTGAGTGGGGGAGGGTGTAACACCCCAGGAGTTGGCCTGGGCGCTTGCACTCCTCCACCACAAGTTTAGATGGGCGAGTCAAGCAAGGGAGCGCACGATTCGAACCAAGAAGCCAAAATAATTCTTATATGGCGAAGACGAGATCTTTGGGTGTGCACCGTGCCAAAGACGTCTTCACCAAGAGGATTTGTGACAGAGGTTAGGATGGTGACTTGACCGGAGAAGTGGGCTAGGTGGGCGCCCCACCGAAGAAACAGACGGATAAATGAAGGTGGACGCTCCACTGAAAGGTGGAATGGTTGGAGACGACGAATGCTTCGGCAACATGGGCGCCCAACTAACCAAATAAAGAAGAAATGGGAGCCAGACAACTTGGATGCATTGGGCGCTTGCCGCACCAAGGGGAGTTGATTGAGTGAACGTGTGATGGACGCTAGCCAAGGAAGACTTGCACTGAACGCTAAGCTAAGAGATTGACCAATTAATGGACGCAAAGTGACTTAGGCGCCCAAAACTGAAGGTAGTGAAGTCGACCAAGCAAAGAATGAGCGTGCTTGGGTGAGTCGACCGACTCACACAAGGGAAGCGCGCCCATTAACGAAGTCGGCTCGGACCGAAAGTGGAGAAGTGATCCAGATTTATGAGCAGAATGAAATGAAACCACATATTTATAATATTAACACAAAGACACAGTGAACAATAACAAAGATACAGTAAAACTTGACTTCTATTAAATAATAAATATGTTGAAAATTGTAAAAGGTAGACTGAAAACAAGCTTGCTAGAATGGTGGCAACTTATCTCTGAGAAGATATGTGACGATTACGCTCATTCGCAAGAAGATGAGTAAAATGAGGCTCCGAAGGCCTTTTTACAATAAACATGAATGTCGAAACCCTAGACATCCAAAAACCTAACCCTAGGAGATGAAGTACCAAAAGTCATGTTGGCCCCGTTGGGGTAAGTTAGTACATCAACTTCCTAGGGTCGTAACTTTTGCATACAATCTTCGTTTAGGGCGCACAATAGCATGTTAGAAAGGTATTGGTGAGGAGCTTCATTTAGGGAGTTCATTAGGAGCCTTTGACTATATTGAGGTGCTCGATCGTGAAAAAACGTCGTTTAGGCCCTCAAAATGGCCCCAGAAGTTTGGGACTCAAAAAACTGTTAAAAATAGTAAGTTTCCAAAAAACAGTTTTGAGCCAGTTTGAAAAGGTGGGTGGCCACCAAGATCCTCCTGAATCAACAAGCGACGAAGAGACGCATTGCTCCATGAAAGGGTGCGCCCATTGGGTGCCCATATAAACCAAGTGAGGGAGTCATTTGGAAAGGCATCCAAGATTTGATCAAGGAGTCAAGTCGAACAAGGAAGTCTGAATCGAGCTAAGGGGACAAACGAACTTGGCAGAACCGTAGGCACTTTCGGTTATGAAGGACGAAGGAGAGACGATCCGTTTGTTCTTATAGCTAAGGTGACAAAGGAAGGGCACACAAGGGGTCAACTCGTTGAAGGAAGAGTTGTATGTTTCACACAGGTTCTTTGTAACAGAGCGAAAGCTCCTTGTATAAACTTTCTTGTGTGGCACGAGTGTTTGGCTAGACACACTGTTGTTCTGTTCACAAAGAAGTCTTTTGGGTGTTAGGTCGGTTTGGCCACCCACGTATATGTTTTAGTTGTTATGTATGAATGGTTTCTCTTTATTGTTGAAATAATCTGAGTGTAAGAAAAAGATAGACATAACTAATAACAAATGAAACTAAGTGAAGGCGTATCCAATATTGAGTAAGTTGGTTTAGTTTTGTTGCCGAACGAAAGATGCTGGTGCCACACGATGACTGGGAACGTTGGGTGTTTTTGCCGCCCAACCGCAGGTTCGTCAAGCCCGTGACACTACCCTTTACACGCCACCAAAAGGTTATTCCAAGTAGAGTGGTTTTCCTTAAACAATGGAGAGGTTTTGGAAAAAACTTCTGGATCAAAATTGTGTGGAGTATTTGAAACACTAGACGTTTTGAGTGGACACTCCACCCGTCATCAGAAACATAGAAAGTTGATAATGATGATAAGTCATCATAACAACCAATAATAACTATCCCCACTACTAATTGACCACTGAATTATGCTAAGTTTTCTCACTACATTAAACTAACCTGGTATCATAATCAATAATCACCAGCAAAGGATAAGTATATCGTATAGTGTATCTCAACTATTATAGTGTTCCTTACTTTTATCGGTAAAATTATATTTTGTATTTTTAGTAAAAATCAATTTTTAGAAGTATCAAATTTGGACTCTCCAAAATGCGACGGGTAGTATCAGATTCTTTAAATGGGAGGGGGGTAGTATACGACTACAGCCGTCCATGCAAATGTAATGTAGAGTGTATTTGATCCTGACCAACTACATCGGCGAGAACGAACGAAAGGGATCAAGAAGAAACGAAGGAGGAGAGGTAAGCTGATCGATTCCCAAGCCGAGGGCTTTTCTTCCCAGCTCAGGTATCATGTTGTCATGGATGTTGTTTGTTCAGAATTTCGTTGTTTATGGATCTACTTGAAATTTTCAGGGCAGGGGTTTGATATCTATAATTTAATATAATACAATACCAGGAGAGGGTGAGTTCGATCCGTAGCCATGTCGGATGAGGAACACCACTTCGATCACAAGGGTGAGTCGGGGGCTTCTAAGACTTTTCCTCAGCAGGCCGGTGCCATTCGCAAGAGCGGTTACATTGTTATCAAGGGAAGACCTTGCAAGGTCAGTGGAGTGCTTTGTTTTGTAAGGAATGAATACCTCGTCAAATTGTGATAATTCTAAGTCCCCTTCAACGTTTCACTTTTTTTGCTTTAAATTAAATTGTTTGCTTGATTTTCTTGGTATCTGCCTTTGCGTCGCTGCCTGATAAATGGAACTGATTGAAATCCAGGCGTAACTTAATTTTGGGGGTTTATGTGGATTGTATCGGCTGTACCACGTTCATCAACAAGGAGGAAAAATTAGATATTAACTTATTTTGTAGTGAAGGCAAACAAATTATCCGAGTGCAACCCTTTTTAGGGGGCTGATGTTATTGATGGACACAGTTCATTCTTTAGTTTTCTGCTGTCTTGCTTTGTTTCTTGTGAGATGTTAAAAGGAATTCACAGTGCAGAGAAGCCCCCAAAAGGAGAAAAATCTTAGTATCAATTCTTGCGTAATCTACTTCTTATATGGACGTGCAAAACAGTTCGATTTTTTTCATATGCACGATATCATTCTAACGAATCATGTCTTAGTAAGGAATGTGGGAGAAAATATAAAAAGATCATTGATTGCTTCTGCCTATATTTTTTGGTATTAAGGGTAAATGCTTTTTTAAATCTGCGAGGAGTTATGAATCTCAACACCTCATTATCAGTAAACCCACTTTAATGTGGTGGTCATTGAACTCAGTCAATTTATACGCATGATCAGGGCTTTATGCCTGCTGGGGTTTGAACTTGGTTCATTATCACGGTGACTCTGGTCTCAACCACTAGATCACAGCCTGATGGATGTGATCCTCAAACCTGCCCATAGTAAAAAGAACACTATATTTTAGGCAAACGGAACTTTTACATCAAGCCTTTCAAGCTCAAAATTATTTTACAGTGTTTGTCAAAATTCACAGCCTTTAAATTTTAACCATAAAGGCGGGGAAGGTGTCCAGTCTATATAATATGCGAGAGTATTCAATAGAGTGTGTGTGATGTGCTAGGTTAAATGGGTTGCTCTATCTTTGGACATCCATGATTATTTAGGTTTTTTTGTTAGTATTTATGAAGGTCAAATCCTTTTGTTGAACTTAGTATGTTAGAGCTATATATTTTCTGTATTGGAATTTGGAATTGATAACCCAAACACAGTCCTTGAAGCACAGATACATTTTTGCAAAGGAATTAGATTCAAATAGACGTTCCTAGTTCTGATGTTGTGATGGTAAAGTTTTGAACAAGTCATGGTCGTTGAATATGTCGAATGGCTGACGCAGATTCAATCTGTGATATGTAAGGTTTCAGATACAGGATGAGACAAATGTCCACAGCATATCATTTTGTGTCCAGGATTCTTGATGATGTTTCCCCTTTAGAATATATTTCTTTATACTTTTAGATCATGAATCTTGATTC
>SNQJ01S0300149.1:0-10379 GCA_010110895.2 Picea sitchensis
AGATTCACCACCACTTCTGGTTTATATAGTATTTCAATAGGTATAGGATTGAACCATTGTGTTTTGACATGAACCATTGCACCTCTTCATTTACCTGCTCTTGTATTATCGTGTTAATCTCTATTGAATTACTCTGCAGACCTTAACCCAATGAATTTGGTATGAGGCGCTTCCTTCAACCCAATGTTCAAACGACCATGGGATCATAACCTCAGGTTTATTCTTCATGTGTGCTTCATCTTTAATATCCTTATCTTACTGTATGATTGTCATTGGAAACACGTCTTTCATGCTTCAAAATTCTTCCCTTTTTTTTTCTAGCCCCCATATGTCCATTGTTGGGACTGTGTTCTCTAGGCTTCGGCGCTCCGAAACTTTTCTTCTCTTCACCAAATTCTTGTTATCGCCGAAGTGATATATTATAGAGTATTACATATCGAGGAAATTCGATTCACGGTTTTTAATCCTCATCATTGATCATGGTTTCAGATCAATGGTCTGATCATTCTTTTAAAGGACTCATTTCTCACAATTTTCTCATCATTATCCAATGGATGGGATTCAATCGTGAGATGGACGAATTTCATTTCCTCCGATACTTAGAAGCTTTAGGAGTTTTGTTCTTTTATAACCTTCCAACTCCCCTTGACTAAATTTCATCGAAGTGTGTATAGTTTAGATGTTTTCCATGTAGCTACACCATCCAATGGTTTAGAGCAAAAGCACACTACCTCCACTAGGTTAATCTTCATGCACATTACTTTGTGCTTTTGGATCTTAACCGTGAATCTTCTTCCTCGATGAATGGTCAAATCTTATTTTGGGGCTCCGACACTCTAGGTAACTCAAAATTTGAAGTAGTTCAATCCTTCTGGAACTTTTACCTACCGAATAGGTCATAGAGTAGTGATGACCGCTTACCATTGGTCTTACCCTATCCTTCCATTATACTCAATCAGATGATCAAGAGATATTTTGATGGATCTTAGATCAACAACTAACATCAGTTTTGTGACTTCGGCCTTCGGTGCTTCAGACCTGTTCGTTGGTAGGATAAGTGAGATATCCCTAGAAGCTATAATTTCAGAGTGACATGGCATGATGAAATAACCGTTGACATGGCACTGGCTAAGTGGTTGCCATGTATCACCTTGATTTGTGAATTTTGTATACCTAATGTGCCAACTAGTCCTTGACACTTGTCACCAACTTATTGGGCCACGTTCCATCTTTTTCTTCTGCGACATATGTCCCTCCTGGATCATGTATTTTCACTTCATGTATTCGATACTTCGTGGCTCCATGAGTTTTTCACTTTTATGTCAACCTTCGATCATCACAGAAGTGTTGAATATGTTTTTCCGCCATTTGATCTTTCCTTTTCTTGATACGACGGCATATGTTTACTTCGAGACTTCGGTCCTTTGGCCCTGCTTATCCTATCCTTCCATTACTTCATCCAATGGTAGAGAATGGTCCCAACATGGCTCAATATTTAACGTACTTCCAGACTTCAGGATTTCAAGTCTTACCCTATCCTTCCACTTTATGTCGATCAACGTTCGACGAGATTTCCTAACTCTTCCTTTGATCCAACAGTCGATGGGAGTTCGTGACTTCGGGGATTCGACCTTCGGGTATTCCTAAATGATTCAGACTTCTTTTCGTCAGAGTGGTCAATGACGGAGTTGACCACCATTAGACTCACCTATCCTCATCCAACCATCAACATGCATTTCCCAGATCTGATGGCCCTCATTCACTTCGGGACTTCGGGGCTCCGACCTTTTGGTATTCTTGATTTTTCTGAACTTCTTATTGTCGGAGTGGTCAGCACCGAAATTGACCATCTTCTTTCCTTTAGTACGATCTGATGGTTAAAAATTTCCATTCCAGATCGACAGTCAACATTTAATTCTAAATTAAATATTGATCTAACACTGAGAACTCATCTGAAGATCCTTCCCGATCGATGGTTGGCATTTATTTCATGACTTCAAGATTTCATGGATTCTTCCTTGTCTCTAGTAAGTGTTGAAGTGGTGAAGTGTTGAAACATATTCTATCCTTCCACTTGGTTTCACTCAACGATTGAGATTTTGACTGACTGTAACAAAGTTTCCTCACAATTCTAAGGATGTTCAATGCTCTTCTTTCTAATCTATTCATTGTTATTTCTCCTGAGATTTTAATAATTGTTTGTGCATTATTTTATGCAATGATATTTAGTCGCTAACCCTCCTCAACTCTTAACTCCTTATGCTTCATTACTATATATGTGGATTCTTTGCATGCTACTTTTCCTGAGCTTTAGGAACATGGGATCACTATTGATCCTATCGTGATCGTGATCAACAATGATCACGAATTGCTTCTTCCCCAAGGTGATATTCCCTTTTCTTTGATTATTGTATGTTTTTGACTCATGTTGCCATCAATGGCAACACACAATCAATAATGCCAACATTGTCGACATCTTTAAAGCACAAAGATATGTCAGTTAGTGGGTAAAACTATAGTGGGGAAGACTACATGCAGGAAATACAAACAATTTCACGGTGTTGTTTAGAAACAAATGTTTCACCTTGTTGGAAACTTTTGTAACCCTTGTTGGTACCCCTCGAGTAGTACCGCTTCAGACATAATTTGTACATGACCATCACTCACACGTATTGGCAGGTATATTGGGAGTCCCCTAGGTTTCCTTAAACCAACTCTAGATCAGTTGATCGACCGCTTGATTGTTATAATGACATCGAGAATAACAATCGAGAAGACACTCTCTAGTACTTGGGTAATCAGGTAGTATGACTAAGAGTATGGTTGAGCCTCCTTGGTTGGTGCCATGAGATATTGGGATGAGTACTACTATTTGACCCTACACACATATCAAAGAGATATAGCATAGGGAAAACCCTTGTCTATAGGAATCTTGAAATCCCTAACCCTTGGGAAAGAAATAAAACATAAAAAGAAAGGCAGAGATTTATTTCCACGCAACCCTTCCTCTTGCATTACACATTCATACACAATTTTCATGTTAACAATTTGGGAAAGTTGTCACTACAATATTCTTCATGCTGGAGTATAACTTTGTAGAAGTACAAAAAGACGAGTAAAGTGGTATCGCCAACACCCTTATTCGAGACCTATCCCATTGGATTCCTCTCTTCGTCCTGATAGTCATGGTACCTATCATTTTTAAGACCTTCTTTCCCGTGGATCCGACACCCTTATTTGGGACCTATCCCATTGGATTCCCCTTTTCACCCTGTTATATCAAAATTTTCCTCACTCCATGCATCTTGCTTTGATGGCCTTCCATTTCCCTCTATAGACTAAAATTCCCCTTTTTGTTCACTCTAGAGCTAAAAATTCATATTTTTGTCCATATACATGACCTACCAGTTAGACAACTCACATATACATGGGTTTCTACACTACATCTCGTGTACATCGGGTTTGGTGCTAAAAATTTAAAAAATATGTCAGGTTTCCATGCCATGTCACGTGATCCATGATCCTTGACCTTCCATATACTGGAAACTCTCTGAATTGGTCGTTCAATTCCATCTAAAGTCTATAAATTGATCCATATCCAAGCTTATAGGGAATTCAACACATTAAGAGCAAAGACACTCTGGAGAAATTTCACTTCATATTGAGTCTGGATCCCTTTGTCCTTGAAAGTCTGAAATTCTAGTGTTTAGCCCCCAAGGTCTTCCTATATTGTGATGGAGAACTTCATTGACTCCTACTTGTGAGCTTGCCTTTGAAGAGGATTGAAGTGGTGGAGACCCAACTGGAGGGATCTAGTTTCTTGGTTCCGATATGTGTCGTTACAGAAGTTTGTCACCTATGTACTTTTGTTGATTACACTAATAGAAATACTCTTTTCTCGTCCAACTGATATCTTACAAATATTTGCATTGATTTCCATGGGTGTATTTTTTATGTATATTAATGGATTATGGTAATTTATATGCTAACATTATATATCATCACCGTAGGCCTGTGTATCTTGGTTGTTAAAGACAAGTTGCAAGTATAAAGCTTTAGGTCGTGTGCTCAACAGTGGCCTTCTTCGAACGTCTGGACAAGGTAGGATTCTAGCCTTCTCTTGTTATCATTTAATTTATATATCATACTTGAGATTAGAGTTTATTTTTTCGTTTCATTCCGTCTGTTGTGGTTTTCCCCTAGCCACAAAGATATTTTCCTCCTAACATAATTGGTGACTCCACTAGGGAGATCTCCTTTTTGGGGTATTGGGTGTTTTTCTCCTTGATTTGCTCTTTGTTTGCCTAAGTTTATGTGTCACTTGTTTCTTGACATCCTGTATCTTTCCTTGTATTTGAGTTTCTTGGCCTAACCCTTTCCCTGATAGTGTATTATTTTGGCATACATGGGTTTTCCCTTGACAACCGCGTACATACGCAAGTTGTTTGTCTTTAGGGAATATATATACACGTATGTTCCCTAAAAATTCACATACATCATCTCTTTAGCCTTTTTGACTAAGTTTGGTGTTTGTTGGGTGAGTTTTGTTGGTTGCTAAGACTTCTTGGGTTCCCATTCTGACTGTTAAGTGTATAGAGAGTGATAGGAAACCTTTTTATTGTTGAATTTTTGGGAAAACTCCTTTCTTGTCATTTTTCTCATTTGTTATCCTTGCATACTGGTCTGGGTAGTTTCTTCTTAGTATCATGCTTGGATTGTCTTTTTTTCCTGCAGTAGGGTCTTCCTGTGAAGTTTTTATTCAACCCTTACAATTTCTTTTCATTATATTGAAAATACAAAAATATTTGCTTTATTGCATTTTACTTATGGCATATGCACTTTTGGTTAGTTTGCATTGATTTTGGCATATTAAGAAACACTGCATTTCATTGAAATCATAGAGATTTTATTTTGGAAAACAACATTTAGAAGCATACCATTTCATTGAAAATCAAGAGTAGCACTTAATAGTGTTTTTACATTTTTATTTTTTTTTGTTTATATATGTTGAGTCGTAATACCATTAGTTTCACGATCACACCTCTTGAGTAAGTAGAAGACATTAAAATTAATGTTGATTAATTAAAAATGATTAGAAACGATTTTATTTTTTAGGGTACACAAACAAGCATAGGACCTAAGGCCGTGGAATGTGATTTTGTGAGTAAACTTCTCCAAGGCTATAAAACTGAATGTATGTGTCTGACCAGGGAGTGGTGAAACCCATTATATAATTGGTGTCCTCAGTAGGCTCCGCTCACACCGGAATTAAGCATGAGGTTGCACAAAGTTGGTTGTAGAGATAACCCTCTAATACCTTCCTAGTGTCAGAGATATTTCTGGGGTTCTATTCATATCTAGGGGTCTTGCTAGTACCTTTACTTCAGTGAGAGGCGGTTCTTTCGAGATTTCAGGCTTTGATACCCTGCCCATAAGGTGGACTAGACTTGGGAATGCTCTCCTGAGCATTGGTTATATCATGCTGACTTTAGTTTCTTGACATAATTAGGCACATAAGTTACTTGCATGGGTTATTCTGCAGGTACCATGAGTCAAATAAGGGTCATAAAACACACACAATTTATGGAGGATTTCCTCTCAAGAGGGATCTGATCGACTGCACTTTGAAGCCTACGAGGGTCCTTATAAATGATTCTGACACCTCCACTCTATTGTTGTGGAGTCTCGAGCCCCTCCTGTTAGAGGCATACCTACTTTAGTTCAGGAGTTCCTTTTCAGCCATCATATCCTATTTTTATGCATTTTTCATTAGCTTTATTTAGGGGTGTGCTCTCCAATTATTAGTTGGCCTTAGAATTTGTATTTTATCTCAGGTCCTGAGTCATCATGGAGAAAGACCAGCCTCCTCACTGGTATCTTCATCTTTTGAAGCTACCACCACGTCTTTATCCTTTACCGAAGCCGCCTCCTAAAAATTGTAGAGTTAATAAGCGTGACACATATATCTCACCTCCCAACCTCGTGATCTCTCTGTTAGCGCTCTGTAATTTGCCCAAGACTGTGATGGCAGTCACAGAGGCAACATCAAAACCACTTCGAGTCTTGGATCTAGCCCTCCAAGACTCAGAGAGGGATCTCTCTGTCTGATATAAATTTTTTGGAAGAGGATATTAGGCTAGCTATGCAGAATAGGATAAGTTTCTGAGTTGGGTAGGTGCAACGAAGAGGAACCATGGGCAATGGAGTCACAATCTGAGATTTAATTAAAAAAAACAAATCCTACAGACAGCCTTACAGGGAAAGGTAGGAAAATCACTGGATTCTTCATAATATTGGGGTATGGCAGAGGGGGAAAATTGTTAAGAGGTCAAATTAAAGACAAAGCAGTAAAGAATTCTGCGTTTAACTTTTAGTGGAAAACATTAACATTGCTTTAAACTGGGAATAGGGTGTTTTTACACAAATCTTGATCTTAAATCTATTTGAAACAATGGAGAAGACAAACATATATGATAACAGAGGAAAACAAAATCACAAAGAGAAAAAACTTCACAAATGAATTTGACACAAGAATCTTGTAACTGTTGCACCTGTATTATTTGAATTGATGAAAAATGCAGCTGGCTCTGTGAGCTCTGATACAAGATTTAAATCATGGTCCTTGACTAATCAACCCTTTTACATTAAAAATAATCTCTATAAATAGGAGAGGTCTCCCCATAAGTTTCGGAATTTGGATTCAACTGTCTCGGCCAAAAATAGCGAAAAATCCCCCAAAATTTGGAACTATCCGCCATGAAAGACAGGCCTAATTTATGCAAAAAAAGGGGCCCTAATAGACATCTATTTCTCTTCAACGCTGACACCTGGGGAAAAAATGAAGGAGGTTATAGTATATGGGCATGTTCTGGACAAAAACCTCCTTTGGTTTCGACAAATTCACCTCCAGCTGGTCGTAACAGCTCCTGCAAGATTGGAACTGTAACAGAAAAACTGAAAATCCGAAAAAAGAGGCTGAAAGGAAACTTCGATTCTCCCTTCTCATGGCACCTGTGAAAAAACTGAGAGAGGTTTTTGTTCTTCAGCCTGTGCTGAGCAAAAAATTCTCTCGTATTTTGAAAATCCATCTTCATTTGCCTAAAATCTGTTTTGAAAGAAGACGTACCAAATAGGAAAAAATGGCAAAAAATGAGAAAAGTAGTTTTTTTTGGGATGGGTGGTATTCCGGACCTCCCTTGAGGTGGTAAGCGGTTTTGTGGGACCCCCCTGGCATGTGGGGGAGACACCTGTCTGGGGGGTGGTTTTTAGAAACTACCATTCTGGACCCCCCCCCTCTCGTTAAGTTTCGGATAGTGAGGGGGGGTCCATAATTTTTAATAACTGTTGATTTATTTGTTTGATGTGAATGAGAGTGTACGGGGGGTACTTGGGTGGGTAGACTTAGGGTAGTGTAGTTTTTAATTTTTTTAGTTTTTTTTTTTAATATTATTTTATTATATGTTTTATTACGTTTTGTTTTATGTATTTTATATGTGTTTTTTATATACATTTTGTGTTTTGTTTTAATTTTTTGTTTTTAACATATGCTTTTGTATTATTAATTATTATATATTTTTATTATATTTTAATTGTTTTATTTTTTTTTTGTTTTTTGTTTTGTTTTATTTAATGTTTAATATATGTATTTTTATATTGTTTTTTAATTTATTTTTTAATCAATTTAAATTAATCAAACTCTAACCTAATTACTAACTTAGATAATTAACTTAATTATTAATTAATTAATTAATTATTAACTAGTTAGTTATCAACTAGTTTAACCAATTCTAATTATACTAACATTATTATTTAATGTAATTAACTTATTGTTTTTTGTGTTTGTCCTAAGTTTGATTATTCATGGATGGGTGATGGGCGAGAGGTAGTCAACGGGACAAAAGGACAAGGGAGTGAGGGAGCAACGTGGATGAAGGATGCAACAGGGTGATGGGGGAGTGAGCAAAATGAATGGAGGGGAGAAACGGGATCAACCGAGCCAGACTTCGTCATCACGAGAGAAAGTGCCAAATCAACAGTCGAAGAATCGAGTTACCTATGATTATAGGTCCCCAACATAGGCTCCACTTGGGGATGGCAGCTCTTTCAGGAGGTGTCAAAAACCACTGAACTTTGAACATGCAGACCGGTGCTTTATTCTTTGGGCCATGGAGTCACTGTAGCTACAATCTTCAAACTGGCTCAGATTTGAATGGACAGTGAACTAGATACTATCAAATGCAAACTTTGTTGGAAATCATACAATACTGAAAAGATGCTCAAATGACTGAGCTTATTCAAAACTACTACCTACCCTACACTACTGACAATTTCATTGTTCTAAATGATACAATAATGTCAATGCATCCAATCAAGTAGTTGTTGAGACCAGAGGACTGTTTGACTGCTCGTTAGCACGGTGAAAAGCACAACTTGACCTTTTTCCCATAGACTCAAAACTGCAAAGTGTAAAGGCCACTGCTGAAAATGTGTTTGATATTTACCATAGAAACCTCGACAATCTTGAAGAACAAAAGTACTGCCAGAGATAGATTGAGGCTCTACAGTGAAAAAATTCTCCATATAGGTAGCTATAGGATCAAGGTAGAAATGACATGTTCCTTGATTTTTGGATGGCAGCTCTGGCACTGTATCTATGTTATTTTCATCCTCATGCATTTCCTAACATGGTTTCAACTGTTGTGATGGGCTTTGTAATGTGACTTATGTTGAAAAAGACAATGAAGTTGACTGCCTGATCATGTCAATATCATAACAGCATTTTATCCCATAGCTGGATGATGGAAAAAGACTTTGAAAACACAAGTCATCCAACACATTTGATATTGGATCCTATAGAAATTGAACTGAATGTTGCATTGGTTCCACTGAAACTTCTTGATTTTCTATGTATTTATCCTTTAGCATATACTCAAGATTATTTTTCAAAAACTGAAATGAATTAAAGCATAATGGTACAGAGTTATTGTGGATTAACTGATAATTTGTCTCAGGCTCTAAGCTTTCATCAGGAATTTGAAAATCAATGTAGGTCAAGGGCTGCGATTCTGGGTTTAGAACAACCTCCATATCCTTAATGGCATCTTCAACCGATTGATCAGGGAAATTTCTGTCTTCACCATTTTCAACTGGCCTAAAGTCTCTTTTCAGAAATTGAAAAGATGAGAAACATAAGGGCAAAGTGTTTTCACTTACTCTGAGATTTTCTGCACTTTGATCATTGTTGTCATGACTGTTGTGCAAGGGCTGATTGTCATATCTGAACTGTAAATGACCTTCTTCCTGCCAATGACATGCTATTGGTTGCTTTGAACAATCAACATCTATTTCAGCCTCATGATCATCATCATACTGATCACTCTTGGGTAAATCATTGATGGCTGAAATTCCATTGAACATGCATATCATGTCAAGGGAATCTTCCACCACTCTCTGATTTTGAACTTCATCTTCGTCTACGTCGTGAATTGAATGCATGAAAGAATCATTATCTGAACCATGGTACCAAGGGTGAGCTGCAAAATGTTTGGGAACTATGACCTTTTCTTTCTCTGAAATCAATGGAACATGATGTCTTTGGACATCAAGCTCTTCTTTTATGCTAATCTTCTGCATCATCTCTTCCATGGTGTTGGCCAGAATGTCTAGTTTAGCTTCTGAAGATTTCAGCTGCTCCTTTTCTTTGTTCTTTAATTTTGACCTTTTGATCAGTAAGTTGGCCTCCATATCAACTGCAACCTTTTTCATTTCTTCAAGACTTACAGTGTTCCTTTCTATTAACTAAAATGTCATCTCAGGATCGAAAGCATCTAGGTAATGCAAGTGAGATGATCCCGGGGGTGGCCTTATATATACAGGTATTGCATGATATACCTTATTGAATCTGGCTGAAAACTGATGCATTGTCTCCCCTGTCTTTCTTTTCAAGTGGTCATACTCTTCTAGGATGAGGAAAACATTTCCCATGACCACCCATCTATCTAGGAAAACTTGCATAAATTGATGAAAATTTATGATATTTGCAGCTGGCAAATTTCTAAACCAATTCTTAACTTTTCCTTGCAAAGACAGGGCAAAAATCCTAATACAGACATCATCATCTTCGACCTCATAAAGGTCAAGGAAAACCTCGAGGTTTTGAATATGTTTTTCAATAGTGATCTTCCCATTTTCTCCATCGAACCTAGGCAGACTATTGATGTAATTGACAGGGAGGTCATGGAGAATAGGAGGAAAATCTAGAGGCTTGTATCGGTCTTGGACTTTTGCAAGCACATGAGATGAAGCAAGAGGCTCACAACCATCTAGAGGTTTAGAAAGAGTAGGAGATAAAGCAGGAGGCTTATGTCTCACTAGGATTT
>SNQJ01S0300150.1:0-10379 GCA_010110895.2 Picea sitchensis
AGGGATGAAACCCTAGGGGAGAGAGGCTCACTTTGGTGTAGGGGAACTAGGCCTCAGTGCTCTCTCCTCCTTCCTTAGCTCAATGGCAAAACGGCTAGCTCAAAAGATTGCATAAGACTAAGACAAGAAGGTTTGCAAGCAACATGTTGCTAAGGCAAGGCTTCACTAAGCAAACCCTAGGGAAAATCGGCTCACCAAGGTATAGGGCAACTAGGCCTTGATGTGTTTTCTCCTTCTTAGCTTTAATAAGGTAAAAACGGCTAGCATAGGAGAAGATAGATTTGAGTGTTGCTATGGCAAGGCTCAATCCTCTTCAACAAGGGCTAGAAAGAGTAGAGTGTTGCTAAGGCAAGGCTCTATCTCACTTCAGCAAATAAAATGGCAAAAAATCTTGGTAGGGATTGTTATTGCACAGTTTGTAGTTTAGGTCATAGGCTAAAGGATAGAGATCAAACTAGCGTAACAAGAACCTTCCCCACCCAATGTCACCTCGATGGGGAGGTTCTTTCTGTTTAGGGAGGTTAGCCCAGGGGAGACGTCCCCGGTAACCTGGGGTTTGAAGAGGCAGAAAGTATAAGGTCAAATTTTAGAGTTCCCTCCTCACAGGTTACCACCAATGTCAGACAGTCCGGCTAATCAGCCAATAAACGAAGTGTATGCCCTATTGAAAACACCTGCCCGGAACACGACAACAACAACCTAATATATATATGCAGGCTATAACTCAAAGGGTTAGTACTTCATTGACTATCTGATATTATTAATAAGCAATGTACTGCAATAGATGTAAAATGAATTCAACATTTTGTAAATCAGCTATGAAGGACCATCAATTCATCAATATCTAAAGAGATGATTAAGCCAACAATATGTCCAATCAACAATTTACTCAATAAATGCTTCAAATCATCATTTAATTGCTCATATTACACTTTTGCTGCGCCAAATAAGGTCAAGTTTTAGAGTTCACTCCTCACAGGTACCACCAATGTCAAACAGTCCGGCTAATCACCAACAATAAATGCAGTGTATGCCCTATTGAAAACACTCACCGAACAAGACAACAACAACAATAATATATATATATATATATATGCATGCTATAACTCAAGCTGGTTAGTACTTCATTGACTATCCGATATTATTAATAAGCAATGTACCGCAATAGATGTAAAATGAATTCAACGCTTTGTAAATCGCCTATGAAAGACCATCAATTCATCAATATCTAAAGAGATGATTAAGCCAACAATATGACTAATCAACAATTTACTCAATAAATGCTTCAAATATCATTTAATTGTTTATATTGACACTTTGTTGGGCGCCTACATTTGAAATATTTCTCCAACTATGATGTCAACCCTAATTAGGTTAGTTGCAAAGCTAAGTTAGGGTTTCAAAATTTTAGTTTTGAAAGTAGTTTTACACTAAATCTTGAACGTCTGGAGGTCAAATATCAATGCCTTAGGGCATATGGAGTCGTAGAAGCAAGGGCACAATATTTTTGAAGGACGATGACTTAAAGACCAGAAGGTAGGGTTCTATGAAAAGTTGCAAAGCGCGTGGCCTCAGAATCAAACCCTTAGGGGAAAGAGGCTCACTGTGTTGCTTAAGCAAATTGCTCTTTCCTCCTTCTCTAAATCAACTTGGCAAAAAACGGCTAACATAAAGAATAAGTCTAAAGGAGAAAGTGTTGTAAAGACAAGCTTTCAAACCCTAGAAGATGAAAACCCCAG
This sequence comes from Picea sitchensis, assembly GCA_010110895.2. Lineage (NCBI taxonomy): Eukaryota > Viridiplantae > Streptophyta > Pinopsida > Pinales > Pinaceae > Picea > Picea sitchensis. The sequence goes on from SNQJ01S0300150.1 coordinate 1,740, forward strand.
GTGTAGATAATTCTAGGCCTAGGACGTCATCTTCTTTCAACCTATAACTTCAACGCTAGCTCAAAAGGAATATGCAAGACAAGTGTAGCAAAGGCTAGGTTTCATCTCTTTCTTCAATGGCTGTTTCTCTTAATCCGACATGGGACAATGACTCCACGGTGTGCTTGTTACCAGGTTTTAATCAGCACAGTTAGTATAAATGCAAGAAATACACCTACAAATCATTCATTTAAGAAGTTTTGTAAGAAAAGTTACTTACATGTCATGAAGAAAAGATAGTAGTCCTAGTTGTAAACCTTCCTTGAGAGAAATATAAAATGCCAAAATATCCTTCCATTATGCGCGCTCTAACTTATAAAATAAATATACCCAATAAGGGCGTAAAATCAGACCTCACAAGTGTGAGGAAGTTTGTAATGAGAAAATATCCAATTTATATCAATTAATGACTTTTAATTAAAATTGTCATTTAAACAAATGACAAGGCTAATAATCAAAATCATACTGCTTTTACATTAAACTGTTAAATAAAAACCCTAAATGAGCAAGTAGCAAGACGCCTAGCCCCTTGAGGGAGACGCTATCTTTTTAGGGCAAACCTTAGCACTAGAAGACAAACGCTGGCCCTCTCTGGACCTCCAAACTCTGCCACACATACCAAATTGCCTTAAAGCTACTCACATACTGGTAGGAGGTGACATCGCGATCTCCGAGACGTCCCGTCAACAAGTGGGGACACGCCCACCTGCGTTGGTCAACCTCTAGGGTCAAGCCCAAGGCGCCCTGATGAAAATGTCTCTTCTTCTTCGCAAAGGCTCTAATTCAATCACTATCCCGTTTCCACCGATGGGGTCCAAGAACCATCCGATGGGCTTTCAACCCCATGGAGGTCAACTAATCATCTCCATGTGTACCGATCCACTTGGTACCGGTCCGGCTTCAGTATGGTGCTTCAAGACATCAAAAAAATTTACCTCCATGGGCTCATTAGTTCCTTCGGATCATACAATAAACAATCATATTTCATCGATAATTTTATCAAATGCATGCATAAACCCTCTAGCATATCATCTATTTATTTCAAAGACATTACACGACCTCGCTATATAAAGTTGAAGAAAAAGACAGTGCCCCTATTAAAACAGATCCATATTAAAAGGAAGTTCCCAAGGGATATCATCTAAGCCATGTAATAGGAGGTGGTGTGGTTTAAGGATATCTAGACATAGTGAAAGACAGGGTGGATATTATCAGGCGTTTGTAGGGAGGCAAGTTGTACCGCTAAGTGATGCAATTCTTTGTTTTTATTGCCTTTTATTCTTTCTTTTCTTTATTGCTTTTCTTCTTTTATTTCATGTCTAACCGAGTATCATCTCTAGCGCGGAGATTGAAATGCATTGTTACCCACTTAGTATTTTCACAGAAATGATAATGGGTTTCGTGAGGAGACCTCTTTTCGTATTATGTATCCAAAGAACACGTTCGCATGGTAATTCAGATGATGGCAATGTCAATGTCAGTGTTTCCATATATTGGTTAGTTTCATGATGAGATACCCCCATCCTCTCTTGGCTAGATCTTGTTTTGTATATTCATTAGGTCCCTCTGTTTCTTATTGAGAGGCTCTTTTATTTCCTTCTCTGAGATCCCCTGGGCGAAGCATCCCAAGGTTTCATCTTGGATTTTAAAAATTTCCAGCTACAACACCTCTCGGCCTTCAACCCCTTATTCCCACAAGATAATGTGCAACCCTACAAATAGGTCATCCTAATGTCCCAACTAGGGAATAGATAGATGTGTTATCCCCGCCATTCAGGATAACTAGGAGATCATGTCCGAGGCCCACATGATCCTATACATGGAGTACCGAGAACAAGAACGACTTTAGCATGGCCCTATTTCTTTCTCACCAGACTGTTCCGCCCCAAGCAGCATCGTACCTCTCCATCAATTACCTACTCCTGGCTTGCATCGTAGTGCTGCTCTTGTTTCATGAGGTAATTGGTCCGAGGTAATATGGTATTAGTCATATTTGATCGTTATAACCTTCTTATGTATGCATTAGATCTCTTTCATTTCGTGATAACTCGCTGATCGCATTAATTCAATCCACTTGACCATCATAGTAATTGATGGGTAGCTTTTAGCAAGTTATATTCATGGGCTCTTGTTAGCTATCATGGGGGTTTGCGTAATCATCGGGTCCGCCCCTCATATTATCACTTTTTTTCATCTTAAAACCCCACTCATCCATCCCATTCCCCAGTCCCGCCATTAGGATGAATTTTCATCCAGGCACATCTTGTCTTGTGGGGAAGAAGGCTAAAGCCCAGGGTAAAAGTACTGCAAAAAGATAAAAAGCCATAGGAAAATGAAAACCTAGAGATGCTTCACCAGTGGGGATCCCCCGAGAAGGCAATAAAGAGCCTCTCATAAGAAACTAAGTGGACCTAAGAAAATAATAAATAAAATAAATGCAGACCTAACCAAGAGGATGGGAGGTCTCATCATGAGCCGCCCATTATGTTCATAGGGTATTGAGTAAGATGACATTGCCAAATTATCCGGTCACCAAAACTGTGGCAGCGGACCTTTGTCAGCATGGCCAGTTTAGTGGGGGCCTCATCACGAGCCAACCTCTATTTCTCATGGAAGATAGTGGGCACTGCCGCTTTCCTCGGGCCACCAAGCCATGGTAGTGTCCTCTTCGTCAAGGTTGGTAGTAAAATGCAAATAAAGAAAGATAAGGGCACAAGGGCTTGAAAAAATGCATCCATGACGGTACAGCTCACCTCCTACAAAAACACCCACGCATCTATTGACCAAATTCTTGGTCCGACTATGACTAGACATCCCTTAAAACCACATCACATCACTATACATGGTTTGAATGTGACCCTTTGAGGAAACTTTCCATTTCTTATGGTATTAGCCCAATAGGGTTGCCCTTGGTTTTCCTAGCTTTGTATAGTGGTCCGTGTAATGTCTTTGAGCTCTTAGGAAGATTTGTTAGGATGTTATGCATATATTTGATACCTTAATGATGAGATGTGATTTTACATTGCTATGATGTCTTGGACCGATGACTGAGGGCATAGTCTTTGATGTGCGTGACTATGCCCCAAGGACAGTACTGTGAGGGATCGGTGCACATGGGGTGTTGATTAGTTCGGGCCTCCATGGTGCTGAAGATCCCATCATATGGACTTTGGGATGGCAGAGGCATGACATGTTTTGTGATGAGCCCTGCACAAAGAAGAAGAAGGATCATCAAGACGCTTTGGCAAAGATTGACCTAAGGCGGGATCACCCCCGGCAGATGAGACGTTGACTCAATCGGGATTGATGCCACCCAGCTACTGACACTCTCTCTGAGCAGAGGGCTGCATGTTGGCTTGTTTTGCACACCAGTTGTGTCAGCCGAGCCCCCGTGGAGGGCCAACTAGCCCTGGGTTGCAGGATGATGATTTAGCCCCAAAAGGACCAACGCCTCCCCCTTTAGGGGCCCCTGGGACGCCCACATTATTAGCCCATGTCTTGGGCATTTAGCATGTAAAAGTGATAAATGATTAAGATATTGTAATGTTAGCCTTGTCGGCTATTTTATTGACCTATTTTGTAAATTAAAGGTCAAAAAGTATCATATAAATAGAGGATGTTTTTGGCCCTCATTTAAACATAACATATCCTGTTTCATTTGAGAGAGTGACATTTTAGCTCTTGTTCTTGGTTTATCTTCAGAGTGAGGCTTAAACCTCTTGGAAGGACTATTTTTTTGGCAAGTGGTGCTATTTACCATTGAAAGGTTTAAACTAGGGAATGGTTAATGTTTCTATGAATTTGTAAGTGTTTTCTCTTCCAAAACTTATTTAGTGAATGGTTGTGGATTTCAAATATCTTGCATGTATTATCATAATTTTACTTAATCTTTAAACCTTTAGGAGCCAACACACAAGTAGGTCGGCTTCATGTCCCCATGGTAGAAGCTTATAGCCATTTGATTTGAGAAGTTTTAGCCTAGCCATAGCTACACTAGCTATCTCATTTCTTGAGTTAATTTTAAACACAAATTGAAGAAAGAAGTTGTCCTAGGGCTAATTTAGTTTTTACATCTAGGGTTTACTTCTAGGTTTTGAAAAGCCTTGTATGAAGCAACACTTTCAGCCCTAGAATTATAGTTTGAAGCCAGGCCAAGCTACAAAGAGGTCTTAGGGAGAGAAGAGGAAGTTTTAGGCGTAGCTTTAGCTACACCCAGGTAAGTCTTTCCTTCTTAGGGTTTAGGGGTTGGTGGCCTTGACATAGCAAAACCATCAAACTTGCTTTGTCTTTAAGTTTGAGTTCTTCATAAACCATTAGCCTCATCTCTTTGGACTCCATTAACCCAAGGCACCAGTCTAGAAATCATCTTGAGCTTGTTTATGCCTTAAATCTCTCTCAAACTATCTTCAACTAAAACCCCACCAACCTAGCTGCCTAACCCTAGCTCTTTACTAACTTCAATAAGGTGACGCCCCGCTGATTTTAACTTTTGTTTGATAGAAAGGTATGTCATAGTCATCTTATCATAGTCGTGAGCTTCAATTGCATTTTGCTGGTTGAATTGGTCAAAATGTCACTCCTTGGCTATCTAACCTTGTTGCAGACAACAAATCTTATATAGGTGACGTCACATGTTTTATTCTCTTGCTTGGCATACAACATTGTGACATTTTACCCATTGTGATAGACTTGGAGTCATTGTATCTTTAAGCTTATTTGACAAAACGCTTTACTCATTGTCTTTCTTTGACCTAAATTTAATGCTTGACGTCACACATACTGCAACAACAATATATAGGTGACGCAGCAATTTTATATGTGTGAGCAGATTTGACATCTATTGCATTAATGATTTGATACAAGAACTTAATTGTGAACGTTGGATGCTTTTATCCTCATGCATTTATTGAAGAAGGGATATTAATCCTTGTCTTTATTGAGTCATCATTGACTTCACACAATAGCACTTAATCATTTGCTCATATATATTAGAAGATAGTCATTAATATCTTGAAGTACTAACCAATCGCGAGCACATATTCTAGTCTTTTGTCTTGTCTCGCAGACAGATGCATCGCTGGATATTTTCCCTTTGACTATCTCATTCTAAAAGAATCAGAAAGGGAAATTCTTTGACTGATCTATTACCCTTAGCCCTTAATTGACCTAGATTGCTTAGGGGACGCCTCCCTGAATGAAGCCCTCCTAAATAGAAAGAGCCCCATCATGTGGACAAGCAGGGTAGCTCCCTGCTACGCCTGCTTAAGTTTTGATCTCAAGCTATCTTAACCTTCCATACAAACCGGTATGAGCAACAAGATGACAGAGATAAGATGTAAAAGGATATAATGGTGGGAGCCGACCATGGCTCTTCAAAATCCCCTCTAGTGGCTAACCAAAGTCCTGGCGGATACGTTTTTCAGGGAACCCATTACCCCCAACCATGGTCAAGTGGTTAGTGTAATATCCAAGCATTCATCAGAAATGTAAGGAACTATGATATATCTCGAAAGTTATAATGATCAAACATGACACATACGACGATAATTGGACCAATTACCATGGAGCAAGAGTCTTCTTATGCAGTCCGCCAAGGTGATGGATGCTGTTGTCACGGCCGACAAGACAATGTGTCCGATGAAGAAGAAGAGATGGGCCCTCTCCAGTAATACACTGTGTCAACTCGCCTTGGTAATTCACATGCTCAGGACCTTTAACTGAGACATCCTAGTTATCCCAGAAATTGGAATAAACTGGGTTCAACTGGGACATGTGCTCACCGATTTGATGAGAACCTCAAAGATCTCCCGCATAAACCCAAAACCCGCTTCACACTTTAAAAGCAAGACGAACAAAGGTGGGGCGGTATTTCCACCCCAACATATATTGTTATATGTATATGTGTTGTCGCCCTAATACACACCTCTGCTAACGGATCTAAGTCCACCACTTAGTGTGTCCCCATATCGATAATGTCTAGGTTCTCACCACATTGTCACCTTTGATCGAACCTTCTTCCTTCTAGCTTACCCTAGGGAAGCCAAGGGGGTAGTCCCTATAGTTACTAGATTGATTTTAGTTTTAATGTTCTAGGAGTTAGTTTTAATTTGTTAAAGGCTAAGGGAAAAACTAGCCTAAGATGCAAAGGCAGCAAATGCAAAGTGCAAGTCTATCTATATGTCAAGCAACCCTTTCCCTAAGTCAACTAAGACTAGTGCCTAAGGTTGGGCAACGGGGTCAACTAAGTTTGAGGGTGGTTTATTACAAAAGTGTTACAAGTAAAAGTTAAACTACCCCAAACCACAGATTACAAATACTTACAAAAGAATTACAATTATTACAATGTTTACACAATTCACAACTAGATACAAAGATACAAAAAGATACAACAAGATGTAAGTGAGATCACACATTATCCAAGCATGCCCCAATAGCACTTACTCTATTGGATCGCCTTCATTGGCAACCACAAAAAGCACTCAAGAATCAAAGAAGGTGATGCCTCCCCAAGTGGGATACTCAACCCCTTCTTGATTCACACCACAATAAGCAAGAACAACAAGATATTCAATGTTCAACTTAATTTCTTAATAAAACATCAAAGACATTCACCACAAAGTTGCAAGAAAGATATAAGCATGAATTAACCATCAATGTGTGTTCCCTAAGCATATATCTAATATCCCCAAATACACATGGATGAGCTATGCAACTAGATGGTTAAGGGGTTTCTTAAAAGTTAGATTAATTTTAAGTTCCCTCCCCCTAAACTATGTTTGTGCTTTAAGCTTCATCCTCCCTTGGCCAAATGACTGTCGGGTGCTCAAGATAGTAAGGCAACGAGGCCCACCCTAGCTTCCACGGTCAGCCCTGACAGTAAGAGTACTTCCCGGAAAGGATCTCCCCTACGGAATCATGGGACGGTCCCCCGCCACTTCCTTCCATTGTTTTCCTCAAACCCGTTTTAGATGGTGGAGATGGCTAAATAAAGGCCCTAAAAGTTGTCTAAGTGTTATTATGACCCGCGGGTGGGTCTTTTAGTGTGTTGGGTTGCTTTTAGAAGTATTTTAGACCCTTAAAAATTCACTTTTTAGCGCATGGTCGAACCGAAAAAGCTCATAAAAATGTATTTGCAAATTTGAAATAAAAGAGCATTTACCACATTAAGACATAAAGGAAATGTTGCAATAGATGTAGCAATTAATCATGAACCATTCCACATATGTTCTTGAAATGAAAAGTGAGATCAAGGCAAGAACAACTTGCCAACCATAACAGAAAACTTGCTTGGAAAAGTAAAGTTATGAAAGTGAGAGCTTAAACCATAAAGCAAGATAACATGAATGTAAAGATTGCTTGAAATGTAAAACCGAAAATGAAATGCCTTAGATCATGAGATTATGCCACATAAATGAAAAGAACATTAAGAAAGATGAGCACCATATCACATTTAGACATTCAACTTTTAATCAAAATGAAAGGGCAAGAACAACTTGCCTAATGAAAATGTAAAGAAACTTTAAAATTTAAGATTACTTATCCATGTATGTGTTTAACCATTAAAATGACATATGTGCTTTGAGAAATAAAGATTAAACAAGATAATGATTAAAATCTTGAAACCATGACTTAGATAACCATATGCTTAAAAAGTGAAAAGCAAAATAACTTATGATAACTAATTGATTTAGCACTTAAGAGAGATCATAAATCATTTAACCATTTAACAATGCAAGCATAAGCATATGAAACAAAACTTGAAATAAGGAAACTTTAGGTGTGATGACTATCTAAATCATTTTAACCATTAAAAAACACATAGACATCAAAAGAAAGATAGGTTTCCTTTAGGCCTTGCGATTTTGGGGATTACTCTCCCAAGGTGCCGGCACATTAGCTTATTAGAAATGAAATAAAACTAAAAGAAAGAATGAAACCACTTACAATGGCCAAGGTGGAGGCAAGCCTACCATTATTGACCAAAGAGGGTTATTGATAACTTAACCAATTATTAAAATGAAGCAAAGAATAAATGAAATGCTTGAAATGAAAGCAAACTATCCTAGCCTTACGATATTGGGGACGTCTCCCCAAGGTGTAGGAACCTATCTAATGTTAGTTTGTTATTATTTACACAAAAAATGAATGAAATAATGAAGAAAAGTAAAATTTACAAAGAGAAGAGTTGAGAGAAAGTTACCCAACCAAGAATGGATGTTGGGGAAGTCTTCTAAGTGGATTTGAGCAGCATCTCCCCTTAGATATGGTAATAACCTGCAAAAAACAGCAAGCAAAGCTTGCTGGAAATGCTGCAAAACACACCCAAAATATTACAAAAAATTTCTGTTTTTACACAGAAATTTTTGGCATAAAAATATGAACTGAAAAATTCATATTTTGACCTATCTAAGAGAATGTTAGCTATAGAAAATGGAATGAAATGACATCAATATATCAGATCCAAATCAAAAGGCCAAGAGTTTGTGCAAGCTTTGGCTAGAAACTCCTCTAAAGCCTCTTCCACCCTGTTGCCGCCTTATACACACCTTTAGGAGACGTGGAAGAAATCTTCAATCCACTCGGTGTGTCCTTGGGGGCAAG
>SNQJ01S0300152.1:0-10379 GCA_010110895.2 Picea sitchensis
GTTTAATGCCATCTTGAGCTGCCACTACATTGAACAGGAAGGAGAGTAGAAGCAGGCACAAAACTGTGAGCAGCCTGCCCATCTTCACCTGTCTTCGGCCCATTTTTCAACGCCGTGCTTCAAACACAATTATATTAACAACGACTGCGGGTGTTAATCCTGTTACAAGGCTGACTATTTATAGGAGAGTTGGGAGATCCACGCAAATGGCAATATTGCTTTCTGTTTGTTATTCCACTGATTCATTTGCAACAATCGGAGAACTTTATGCGATTTTTTAGCCCTTTTCCGAACGCAACGCAAAGATCGTTGAAGTCTATTCGATAACAGGTAAAGTTATTGATTTGTTTTGAACAAATTTTTTCCAATTTAAATTTACTCAAATGACACGCAGCATTCCTTTACCCAATACCCAAGTTGTGCCTTTAGCCAAGTTGTACACTGCACCTGATATCTGTGGAAAATGTCGAAATAGATGTTGTCAATGTGATAATATGAGAAGATAGTTTTTAAGAAAAGATGCTAAGAGGAATTTATTTCGCTGACGATCGATCTGAATGAAATCAATTATAATCTCTTTAATTAAACTGTTTTATTGTTTTAGAAATTGAATCAACCTTTCCCTCCTTAATTCCAAATAAAAAAAGAAATTGTCCTTTCTTTGAAAAAAGGTTTTACTGTTTTCAAAGTGCAAATTTTGGGTTTTTTAAGTGCATACTTGGGTCACATATTTGTAAGGTTTCTTTATAATAGTAGCATTTCAATGATTGATGATTACAATAATCATAAGACTTGTGTTGTATCCATATTACTCGCAGTTAATTCTGTGAGGCTAATGCAAGCTATGAACTCAATTGAGTACAATGATAAATTTAATTTAATTGTTTATGTAAAATGTTATATACCAGTTACGAAGAACAAAATAATGCATTTATAAATTTATTTCCGTGTTATAGGGAAGTCACATGGTACGGAACACATGAATCACTAGATAAGTATTTGTTTTTACTTCCATGCCTTCCAAAGTTTTAATTGTTTTTTTCTTTCTTGTGTTTAAATTACTTTATGAAGGTAAGTGTTGTAAGTGGTTAAATAAGTATTTATCACTTGAATGTAATCCATTATTATCATATTCTCGTTTCAAAAGACTTGAGTTAGGTTATAGGTTGCATTTTTATATACATTAAGTATATATATTTACCATTGTTATGGTTGTGCATTTATTGCGAGAAGGTATTTCATGAAATATATTTGATTTGGTATATGTGTTTATAAATGCATTGTTCACAAATATATGTGATGTAATGTAAAGCATAGTGAATGTTCTCTTATGTGTTATTTGTTTTGATTAATAATTATAGTGGTTAATTGGTGAACTTGTTTTTATTGGTTGGTAAGTCTCAAATAATGTTCTTAAACAACAAATTAGATATATTTATTATTGCATAACGGTGCATAGGTTTACCTTGTTTTACCGGTAATAACGAACAATAGTTGGATTCCATGACACAACATCTAGTTTAGGAAAAACTAGAATATAACAATTATATTATACTCATCACTTCACTTTATTATTTAAATAATTTTTCCTTTGCACCCACTTTGACTAGTTTGACCTTTTGGGGCTTGTAGATGACTCATGAGGGTTCTCCAACTTCACATGGCCATAGCTCTTTAACAGTGAGGACTTATGTGACGTTCCACATACCACAAGAAATGGCATCACATGTACTATCCATCTAGAATATTATATTTTTCAAATACATTAAAACACATACCATTATACATCAAACAAACTTGGGTCCATTACCCAAACCTTTGTTCTACCGAAAGTTTCTACCGGACTTTCTTCAAGGGTTGACATCAATGAAAACCAACCCAAATAATCAACACACTTATCTTCAATGATACTTTAGATGGTTTTTGTGATGGAGATACTTCACTACCAAACCTACAAAAGATAAATATATTTCCATATGGATAAATAAAGATAATAAATCCTATACCTTGATTGATTCTTTTGTAAGTGAAAAGGTGAGTTAGCACATCAAATCTATCAAATATTCTTTGGTTTCTATGAATAATTTGAAAGATTTGTATGATTCACATTTAGAACTCGAGCAAATTCAATTTCAATCGAAGCTCTTCAACCTAGAGTTTAAGGATAATGATCCCATGGATTTAGCATCAAAAATTAAATCCATAGTGCATGACGTTGATGCTTCTAGTGTGGGGATACACATTTCTCTCATGGACTTCATGAAGGACCTATATGCCACATATTATCCCTATCTTGAATGAATTCAAGCTAGTGGACAATTGGAGTCCTTTGATTTTGATTCTTTGGAGGAGAAAATTGTAGAATGTGAGATAGATTTCAGGAACACGACAATTCAACCCACTAGAGAGACCATGTTCCTTTCACAAAAATGATAGAATCAATTGCGTGATTCTTCTAGAGGATAAAGTAGTAAGAGAGGACATGGAAAGAATAATTTAAATGTTAGGGGGTAGGTATAATTAAGGTGATATATTTTATCTTCACTATGTTTGTTGTGGAAAGAATGGACTTGATGTAAACACATGTAGGATCCCATGGGAAAAAGTAATTCTCCTAAATCCACTCATTTTTCTATTTCTCATTGTAATATTGGCATAAATTAAGACTTGTTCAAAACTTGATTTTCTTCTTGGAGAGATTAATGGTTGTTTCACATCGGTGCTACTTACCACATGACTTTTTAGAGAGACTTATTTGAGTAATTGAATGACAATGTAGAGAGTGCATTATAATTTTCATATTGAACTAGTCTCAAACCTATGAGAATTGGCACCATTAGGCTCAAATTTCCTATATTCATGTATTTTTCTTTGTATGATGTTATCTATTTTCTTGAGTTATGAAGGAACTTGATATCTCTTATGCAGATTTGACAAAAAATCCATACTATCAATAATTTTTATGGAAAAGTTGAAATAAGGAGGTATTATGATAACATGGTCATCATGATATGATGGGAGGATGAGAAATTGTTGGATTTGGAAGGGACATATGCATGAGCTAATTTGGATTATTTTCAGCATGAAATGAGAGTGGAGATATAATAAAGAAATGCAGAGAGATATCGCATATTTTCAATAATATAACATAAATGTATCAGAGATGCAACCATAAACACAGATATACAGTAATACATGATTTCTATTAATGAAATAAATGTACAGAGACTGTAAAAATATAGAGTGAAAGACTCGCTAGAATGGTGGCAGTTTATCTTTGAGAAGAGATATGACGACTACTTGCATTCGCAAGAAGATGATTACAATGAGGCTCTCAAGGCCTTTTTACAATAAGAAGGAATGTCAAAAACCCTAGACATAAAAAAACCTAACCCTAGGAGATGAAGTGTCAAAAGCCATGTGGGCCCCATTTGGGTAAGTGAGTATATCAACTTCCCGGGGTCGTGACTTTTGCATACGATCTTCATTTTAGGCGTGTGATAGCTCGTTGGAAAGGTATCGTTGAGGAGATTCACTTTGGTGGATCAATTATGCATTCTTTTATCATTGAGAACCTCTATCTCGAAAAACCTTCATTTGGGCCATAAAAATGGCCCTAGAAGTAAAAACCTACTAAAAATAGTAAATTGCCAAAATTGCCAGAAAACTATTTTGAGCCATTTGGAAAAGGTGGGTGGCCACCGATATCCACCTGGATCAATCCTCCCTCCTTAGGAAGCAATGGTCTCCATTGCATTGAGTTCCCAAGGGAGAGGGAAAAGTGTTTGTTGAATTTGTATCTTGGTGAGTTGTTTGTCTTGCTGGAGACGTTGCGTTGCTTAGTTTGTGGAAATATGTCATGAAACTGTTAAGGTTGAGGCTATTCAAAAATTCCAGATACATGAGAGGAACATGTGCAGAATGGATCTTTTCACTTTGCTGCAGCCTTGTCGACCTACTTCTGTTGGATAGAAGGTGCTTGGGGCAAGGTTGTACTGGTCACAGTGTCCTTTTGTTCTCCTTTTGAACAGATTGTGAAGAAGTTGAATTTTGCAGTATGAGATATTACCTTGTGGCACTTTTTAGGTGGAACAATAGTCAGAACTATCTCTGGTATTCTATAGATACGACCCCCCAAAGTAACAATGACACTGTGGGATTGAGACTCATAAATAAAATTGCGTCTCCACATATATGGTTGGCCCAAGAGAACATCACAAACATCCAGTGGGGCAACATCACATAATACCTCATCCTTGAAGGGTTGGATGACGTATGATAATCGACATTGTTGGCTGACATGAAGATCTCGTCCTTGGCGAAGCCACCTGATGTTGTATGGTTGCAGGTGTGGTATTGCTGACAATCCCAACTATTTGACGACCTCTGTTGAGATGAGGTTCTCCTGGCTTCTGCTATCAACAATAAAATGCAGTGGGGTCCCCTTCACCCACATTTGTGAATGAAAAAGGTGCTCCCCCTCTTCAGGATCCATTAGTTCTTCTAGTTGAATTGTTGTGCTCCCAACAATAGCAGTGGGGTCTACGTCAATGATCTGTCCTTTACTAGTATTTTTAGAATCAAATTTTGAATCAGGGTTCAGCGCCTTGTCTTTGATCTCGGCCACCAATGACTGTTTTGAGTGACATTCATTGGTGTTGTGCCAGTGGATTTTATGGAAATCACACCATCTTCTGGTGTCCTTCTTTGTCTTCCCGTGACCCTTCTTTTCCTGTATCTTGGACTGGTTTTCGAGAGACTGTTTGTTAGGGGCGTCTTTGCCATACTTTGGTTGTTGCGGATTTGCAGAACCGAATTCGCGTTTGTTCCGGTGCTTAAATTTATACTCAATTTTAACAACATATCAATAAGCAGCACCAAGTGATGAGATGTATAGAAAATCCATTTAAGTCTGCATGTATCTGTGTAGAGCCCCACGGTATTTTAGAACCAAATGTCGCTCGGAGTCTTTGATACCCATCTTGGTGTGCAAGGTATGGAAGGTATTAGTGAACTCTGGAACTAATTGGCCCCTCTCTTGCCATAGTGTGGTCCATCTCATGTATTGTTCCTCATAGTTTCCAACAGGGTAATACTGTTCTTTTATCGCATCCACAAAAAAATCCCAAGTGGGATCGACCCCATATATTCCAGACTCCTCTGTGGAAATTTGCTTCGATTAAGTTTCCCACCAATTTTTGACATGAGGGAGAGCTTTAAGGAGTGCAAAGGTGATCTTTTCTTTGTCGGAAAAATTGTGAACAGAGAAATAACCTTCTAGTAGAGTTAACCATTTTTATAGGGCTTCTGCATCTATCTATCCTTCAAATATAGGAATATCAAAATTAACTTGTACCTTGAAAGGCGAGGTGCCTCCAAAGTGGCCACTTGATGAAGATGCACATGATGCTATCGACAGACGTTGAAGGATGTGGGAAAAATTCCCCATAATTTCATCCCTCTGTCGCGTGAGAGCTTGCTCAAGCAATAGATTGATAGGATTGTTTGATCTGTCATTTTTATTTTCTTCCGCCATTGAGGGTTTCTTGGGTGTGCGAGAGTGATTGTCTTCAAGAGAGACAAGCTCGATACCCAACTTTCCATACTCGGACCTCGTCGGGGACATGCACTGAAAAAATGATCAAGAGCAGCCTGCTCTGATACCACTGATCTAGATTATTTTCGACATGAAATGAGAGTGGAGATATAATAAAGAAATGCAGAGAGATATCACATATATTCAATAATATAACATAAATGTATTAGATATGCAACCATAAACACAGATATACAGTAATACGTGATTTCTATTAATGAAAGAAATGTACAGAGATCGTAAAAATATAGAGTGAAAGACTCACTAGAATGGTGGCAGCTTATCTCTGAGAAGAGATGTGACGGCTACTCGCATTCGCAAGAAGATGATTACAATGAGGCTATGAAGGCATTTTTACAATAAGAAGGAATGCCCAAAACCCTATACATCCAAAAACCTAACCCTAGGAGTTGAAGCGCCAAAAGTCATGTGGGCCCCATTTGGGTAAGTGAGTACATCAACTTCCCAGGGTCGTACCTTTTGCATACAATCTTCGTTTTAGGCATGTGATAGCTTGTTGGAAAGGTATCGTCGAAGAGATTAATTTTGGGGGCTCAATCATTAATTTGGCTATCACTGAGAACTTTGATCTCGGAAAACCTTCATTTGGGCCCTCAAAATGGCCCCAGAAGTTAAAACTTGCTAAAAATAGTAAATTGTCAAAATTGCCAGAAAACTGTTTTGAGCCATTTGGAAAAGGTGGGTAGCCACCGATTTCCACCTAGATCATGAGCACATAATTTTTAATACCTCTCTCACCATGATGAAGGTACATTACAATCTGATCCATTGTGGCGTGCTATATTTGGGCACATCAATTATAATAACCTTCGCATGTTGAATAAAAAATGTGTTTTTAGTTTTTCTACCATTCCAAGGAATTTGAAGAAATGTGATTCATGTATCCTTGGTAAACATAACAAGTATCCTTTTCACAATTCCACTTCAGGACCATGTAGAAAGCTAAAGTTGATACACTCTGATATGTGTTGTCACATGACCGTTGAATCTAATTTTGGTAAAAACATATCATGAATTTTATTGATGACCACACCAAGTTGTGTTGGGTTTATTTGTTGAAATATAAATCTCAATGATTTGAAACATTTAAAAATTTTCATGTATGGATTGAAAATGAAGCACAATCTCATATTCTCAATTCTCATGCTAGTAATGGAGGGGAATATACTTCTAGTGGGTTTGAAATATATCTTCACCAACATAGGATCAAGATTCAAACCATTGTACAATACAATCCTGAGTAGAATAGTGTAGAAGAAAGAATTCATAGGACACTCGTGAATATGATATGTTCAACACTATTTTTCAAGAATGTGAAGTTTATGTTTTTGGTTGATGGACTTCTATGTGTAGTTTATTTAATAAATATAATTCTATCTCATGCTCTTGGGAACATGACTCCTTATGAAATGTGGTATGAACGCATTCCTTCGGTGAGGCCTCTAAATTTTTTTGGTTCCACTTGTTATGCTTTAATTCCTAAGGAGAAAAGAAACAAGCTAGGCACAAGGAGTCAAAAGTGCACCATATTGGGTTAATAAAATACCACAAAAGCATATAATATTTACAACGAGGTAAATAAAAAGTTCATTCTTTTCATATATGTGATTTTCCTTGAGTTCCCTGAGAATGAAAATATTATTTAGCGGAAATGTCATCATCTTGATATATTTACCCATGTAAATACATATAATGAGTTTGATAACAAGATTCGACATATTGAAGGGGGAATCCCTATCTTATATCAATATTTGGAATCTCCTTTTGGGGTGCCATTTCCCCCTCTTGTAGAAAATCCAACCACTTGATTAAAACATAAAGATCAATTGGATTATGTGAATGAGTAGATTGAAAGGTTGAATCTTGAAGAAAATGCATCACCATCTGAATGAATTAAGAAACCTTGACCATCACATAAATTTCAAAAGTAGCTCATGAAGACTCTTGAAATTGTTCCTCCTGATGAGGTTGGAAAGATAGAAACTAGAAGTTATTGAAAACCAGATGATGGAGGTGATGTAGATGATTTGGATTTAGGTAATGTCAACTATATGGAAGTTTCATATGATTTTGAATTGATTTCATTGACTAACTTTGAAACAAATTCCTTTAAATCTATTGTTCCTCAAGATGAGTGGAAATAAGCTATGTGAAAGGAGTATGACTCTCTCATCAACAATGTGACATGAAAGTTGGTGGATCTCCCATTTGGAGCCAAACCAATTAGCTGTAAGTGAGTCTACAATAATAAGTACACATCTAATGTCTCACTTTCCAGAATAAAGTGAGGCTTTTGGGAAAATGATGTGCATATAAATAATTCATAGGCCATGAAGACTCATTTACCTGACAAGAAAATAGGCTATCATTCATGATTTGTTGGCATTGACAAAACATAATAGGTTGAAGATTCATTACATGGATGTGAATACAAATTTCTTGAATGGAGATTTGTAAGAGAATGCCTATATGTCCCAAATAAAAGGATTTGTTGTGAAAGGTCAAGAACATTTGGTATGCAATCTCATCAAGTATTTTTATGTCCTAAATGAAACACCTCACACATGGTATGAAAATATAACTAAGAACATTTTGAATATCAATTTCGAGCACTTTAATTTTGATGATGCAAGTTTGTTTGTCAAGAAAGTTGGAAAAAATATTGTACACATTGTGGTGTATGTACAATAAATTTTGATAGCAGGGAACAATGAAGAATATATTGCATCCATAAAGAAATAATTGAATAAGGATTTTTAGATGAAAGACATGGGACATGTTCACTAGTACTTGGGTGTTGAAGTAACTCGAGTTAGAATCTAAGGTATATATTCATTTCCCAAAAGAAGTAGATTGGAGAGTTTTTAAATAAATTTGGCATGATCGATTGTATTCATATCTCTACAACAATGGAGAAAAAATTAAAGCTAATATCAAAAGAAGGGAATGAATTTGAGGATGCGACTAAATATAGACAAATTGTTGCCATGTTGGGATTCTCATCTACCCTACCCCTAGTATACCAAATATTTCATTTAAAGATGGGATCCTTTCTAGGTTCATTAAAAAACCTTGTGAAGGACATTGATGTGATACAAATAGAGTTCTAAGGTATTTGAAGGGAATTCAAGCATTTGGGCTCAAATAATCTAAGGTGGAGGAATTCAAACTAGTTGGACATACATATTCAAAATTTTACGGGGATAGGAAGAATGGAGTTTTTACTTTAGGATACCTAAAGAGTCTTGGATTTGAATTTATCTCTTCAAGATGATGAAAACAATCTATTCTAGCATATTCCAGTACAAATATTGATCTAAAAATGAAGAAGACTTGATAAACTTGATTAAATTAATTGCAAGTGAAATGTTATGTGTTTAAAGCAACCGGATCAATTTGCAACACATAATAAAGGATTACTTATGTAGAAATAAACATAGACAGCAGCATAAATCATTGAACATCAGACATAAACACAACAACTTGATAAAGGAGTTCACCCCACTCCGGGCTACATCTCCTGGTCCAACCTCCAAATGGATCTTTTATATTAAATTACTCAAAGTTCTTAAAAACATGTCTTACAATGCTCAAATTGACAAACTGACTGCTCCAATGGCTCTGCAACATCCCAAAACCCCTGTCTGGGCTCTTTCGGCACCTGAAACGGTCAAAAAATGAAGAAGATAGCCTCCTTGAAGTTCTCCCCTTCAACTATGTTGTCTTTGGTTCTACAATTCGCACCCTTGTGCTTCAAACCTAGCACACACGTTCTTTAAAGCAGAAAAACCAAGACCCGTACGCAATCGTGCACCGGTACAAACCATAGAACGGTTAGGGCGCCTCCAGCCCCTAACCGCCTCGGCACTGGGTCATATGGCGCACGCGACCATAGACTTGGCATAAAAGTAGTTAACCCGTTTTAAAACTCCCGTGCGGTTATACACCGACCAACCACGGGTTACATATATATAAACCAAAGGTTAACAAAACCCCGTGCACGTTTTAATATGCAACTTTAATATATATTTATGCAATGTTATATTGCAATACATTGCAATATACAATGCGTGTGTTTAATATTACAATGTGTTATATATAATATAGTATGTGGACTATATTCAAACCCGCGCCATATATCATATGGTTATATGTGTTATAGTGAAACCATGGGTCGGGGCGTAAGCCTTGGCCCGCGCCTTTTTCCACATAGCACAAAATCCAAACATAAATACATATGCATTGGGTTATATAACAAGGAACATGTGCGGGAATGTTGGCTAGCGATGTGTTATGAAAACTTTGGTGTTTGGGGAGGTCCGGGGGTCGAACCCCGCGACCTCCAAACCATTTTATATAAACACAAACATATGAGCCAACCACATAGTTACACGTGTCAGCATATTACTGGTCAACGAACATCCAACCAAACTGCACCACATCATCAATACACCACATCATCATGATGGTACGACCCTCCACGTGGCCGTACGGACTGTACGGACAGGTACAGTCAACATCCCAAAAATTTCACCTGTTTGACTTGGCGGTCAAATCACGATATCTCCTCCATACAGACTCCGTTTGCGAAAATAAATATACCGCCAGAATCAGGAAAACGAGACGGACGCAATGGAACTGTTTTTGTCTCATTCCGAACACTTTGAAAATTGAGCAAAATTTGATCCCCTGATCACACCTCCCCATTAGGAAGCTTTTGGACCTCCAAAAGACTATCTCAGTCTATGTGAAGATGAGGGTA
>SNQJ01S0300153.1:0-10379 GCA_010110895.2 Picea sitchensis
GATTGATGGGTTTTCTTCCCTTGTTGAGAAGGGTTTCCCAAGATATTTCTTGTGTTCTTGTGCATGGTATTTCTTCTTGTGATCTTGGTTATTGCAGAAATTGTTAATGGTGTAGCTGCATTTGTTCAAGTAAATGATAAAAATGAAATAAACTTCATGCTTGAGCCTAGCATAGTGAAACTTCAACAAAAAACTCCTCTAAAGCATGGATGGTCGACCTTATCTAAAATCCAACACTTGATAATTATAGCTCCAAGCCCATATGACCAAGGGATTACTCCTTTAATGATGTCCACATGGGTCAGCTCCAAACCCCTTATTTATTCCCTAAGCTTGTACATTAACTCTTCTTTAAACTGAGCTAAAAAAAAATCCTTTGTAACCGGTCCCAATTTCCTTCCAGTTAATTTTTTGTAATCGGCCACCTATCCACCTTAATGTTACACTCTTAAGATTTTTTTTGGTCCAATTAATTTTCACTGGATCACCAAAACAACTCGGTCACTAGAACATCGATTCTCCTCTGCGATATTCATTGTTATGTGTCCCAATCATTGGGACACTAGACCATTGGGCCACCGAGCCATCCACACTTTAGCCTCATACTCCAAATGTTTAACATTAGTCTAGTTATCCATCAACCACCAAATAATTGGACCACCAGGACCCTATAATTTAAACATTGCACAATAAATGTTTGGTCCCAGTCCAATTTTACCAGGCACCGAGCATCAGTCTCTTCCTTCAATTGATTTTACTCAACTCTTAATCTGGTCTGGTGTAGCAAGCCACCAGGCACTGGGGTAATTAACCACTAGAACACTTAATAATTATTTCTTTGGGGAAGTTAAGTCTAGTCTAATCCTTTTCTCTCAGTCATTGGTCACTCTGCAATCAATGGTCAAATATTTTTCATCTTTCACTTGACGCCTTCTCACTCGCTTCCATTGTACTTTTGGTTACGATGAAGTTCATAGAAACTTCAACTCATTTACCCTCAATATTTTTCCTCTATTTATCTTCAATGAAATCATCTCATCCATCTCCCAATTGCACAAACTCCTCATAGAAATATGACCAGAATTCATTAGGGTTGATTTTTCGTGAAAAGGAATCTCATCTTCATTTTTTATTCATTATTATAGGGTTATAAACACACAAAATTTTTATAGACTCATTATACACACAAGAATTAACTCAGAATTCAAATACACAATGCTTGGAAGAACATAAATACACTCATTTCATTAATCCAACCGTGTACATGGATTCTATAACTTAGAAACCCTTCTACTTTTGTTGGCCCAATCTCTCCTTTTGGCTTGCTTTCACTATGTTTGGCCATTTTTCATGCTTGAAGGCTTAAATATTTATGTGGAAGATAAAATTCCAGACCTACCAGTACAAATCCCTAAAATACTGCAACTAATTAAAACAATATAACTCATATACCAACTCTTTTGACTCACTCTCTATTCTTGATTACATACATATGAGGATCAATAAGATTGAATCCTCCATACTTAGGAAAATCCACACTAAACCAACTAATTTCTTAAATAATCCATTTACATGATAATTAGGGAAAATAAACCCTATCCTTCCATAATCATACAAACTTAGGAAAAATACAATAATTTCATTAAGGGAACCCACTCCCTTTGGTAAATTTCAAGACCCCCCTTAGGGTTTGTTCAACAATGTTGACTTTGGGAACTATTGATTCGGATTATTTTCGGCACAAAATGAGAGAAGAGATATAATAAAGAAATGTACAAAGATATCTCGAATATCAAATAATATAACAGAAATCTATCAGAGATGCAACCATAAACACAAAGATACAATAATACACAATTTTCTATTAATGAGAGAAAATGTACAAAGACTGTAAAAATACAAAGTGAAAGACTCGCTAGAATGGTGGCAACTTATCTCTGAGAAGAGACGTGTCTGCTACTCGCATTCACAAGAAGATGATTTTATAATGAGGCTCCAAAGTCCTTTTTATCATAAAGAAATCCAATACCCTAACCCCAGAAGATGAAAAGACAACAATTTTGTGGACCTTGTTTTGGGTAGTTTGGTGTATAAACTTCCCAGGGGGCGTAACTTTGGCATACCATCTTTGTTTTGGGTGCACAATAGCTTGTTGGAAAGGTATTGTTGAGACTGTTTCTGTGACCCTTCTTTTCATGTGGCTTGGACTAGTTTTTGTGAGACTGTTTGTTAGGGCCATATTTATCATACTTTGGTTGTTGCGGATTTTCATACCCAAACTCCCTTTTGTTCTGGTGCTTAAATTTCTTCTTGATTTTAACAACATATCGATAAGCAACACCGAGTGATGAGATGTCTAGAAAATCCATTTCATTTTGGATGTATATATGTAGAGCCCCACGATATTTCAGAACCAAATTTCATTTGGAGTCTTTGATACCTATCTTGGTGCGCAAGGTATGGAAGTTATTGGTGAACTCTAGAACTACTTGGCCCCTCTTTTGCCACAGTGTGGTCCATCTCATGTACTAGTCCTCATAGTTTTCAATTGGATAATACTGTTACTTTACTGCATCCACAAAAAAATCCCAAGTGGGCTTGGCGCCATATATTCCATAATCCTCTGTGGAAATTTTCTCCCAGTAAGTTTCCAACCAATGTTTGACATGGGGGAGAGCCTTAATGTGTGTGAAGGTGATATTTTCCCTGTCGGAGAAATTATGAACAAAGAAATAACCTTCTAGCATATTTAACCATTTTTCTAAGGCATCTGCATCTATCTGTCCTTCAAATATGGGAATATCAAAATTAAATTGTACCTTGAAAGGTGAGGTGCCTCCAAAGTGGTTGCTTGATGAAGACGTGCATGTTGTTATTGGTAGACGTTGAAGGATATGGGCAAAATTCTCCATCATTTCTTCCCTCTATCGCGTGAGAGCTTGCTCAAGAAACAGATTAATAGAATCATCTGCTCTGTCGTTTTTCTTTTCTTTTGCCATGGAGGGTTTCTTAGGCATGCGAGAGATATTTTATTCAAGAGAGAAAATCTTGATACACAACTTTCTATACTTAGACCTCGTCGGGGACATGCACTGAAAAATGATTAAGAGCAACCTGCTCTGATACCACTGATCCGAATTATTTTCGGCATGAAATGAGAACGGAGATATAATAAATGAATGTACAGATATATCTAGAATATCCAATAATATAACATAAATGTATCATAGATGCAACCATAAAGACAGAGATACAATAATACACAATTTTCTATTAATGAGCAAAAATGTACAAAGACTGTAAAAATACAGAGTGAAAGACTCGCTAGAATGGTGGCAGCTTATCTCTGAGAAGAGATGTGTCTGCTACTCGCATTCCCAAGAAGATGATTTTACAATGAGGCTCCAAAGGATTTTTTATCATAAAGAAAATCCAAAACCCTAAACCCGGAAGATGAAAAGCCAACAGTTTTGTGGACCCCGTTTTGGGTAGTTTGGTATATCAACTTCCTAGGGGCGTAACTTTGGCATACGATCTCTGTTTGGGGCGCATGATAGATCGTTGGAAAGGTATCATAGAGGAGATTAATTTTGGGGGCTCAATTAGAGGCTTTGGATATCATTTAGAATCTTTATCGTAAAAAACCTTCATTTAGGCCCTCAAAATGGCCCTGGAAGTTAAAAACTACTAAAAATAGTAAATTGCTAAAATTGTCAGAAAATTGTTTTGAGCCAGTTGGAAGAGGTGTGTGGCCACCCATATCCACCTGGATAAATCCTCCCTCCTTAGGAAGAAATGGTCTCCATTGCATTGAGTTCCCAGGGGAGAGGGGAAAGCAATTGAATCTTGGTGCATTGCTTGCCTTGCTGGAGACGTTGCACTGTGGAAGGATGCCATGAACCTGTTGCTGGCAGGGTTGAATTTGTTCAACCAGTCGGGCTACATGAGATGTCTAGGTGCAGAAGGAATCTTTGCGCTTTGATAAATTCTTGATGACCTTCTTCTATTAGATAGAAGGTGCTTGGGCCGAGGCTATAGTGGTTGCAGTATCCTTCTATTCACCTTTTGAACAGATTGTGAAGAAGCTAAATTTTGTAGTATGAGATACTAACTTGCGACATTGTTTAGGTGGGACAGTAGTTGGAACTACCTCTGGCATCTTGTAGAGATGACCCACTAGAGTAACAATGACAATATGGGGTCGAGACTCATAAATAGCATGGCGCTTCCACATATATCACTAGCCCAAGAGAACATCACAGACATCCAATAGGGAAACATCACATAATACCTCATCCTTGAAGGGTTGGATGTTGTATGACAATTGACAATGCTAACTGACACAAAGAACTCGTCCTTGGCGAAGCCACCCGATTTTTTATGTTTGCAGGTATAGTGTTGTTGACAATCCCAACCATTTGACGACCTCTGCTGAGATGAGGTTCTTCTGGCTTCTGCTATCAACAATAAAATGCAACGGGGTCCCCTTCACCCACATCTGTGAATGAAAAAGGCACTCCCCATATTCAATATATGTGGGTTCTTCTGGTTGAATTGTTGCGGTCACGACAATAGCAGTGGGGTATGTGTCGATGATCTGTCTTCTATCAATATTTTCTGACTCAGATTCTGAATCAGGGTTTGGCTCATTGTCTTTGATCTTGAACAACAATGACTATTTTGAGCGACATTCATCAGTGTTGTGCCATGGGCTTATGTGGAAATCACACCATTTTCCGGTGTCCTTCTTTGTCTTTCTGTGCCCCTTCTTTTCCTGTGGCTTCGAATGGTTTTTGGGAGACTGTTTGTTAGGGTCATCTTTATCATACTTTGGTTGTTGTGGATTTGCAGACCCAAACTCTCATTTGTTCTGGTGCTTAAATTTCTGCTCGATTTTAACAACATATCAATAAGCAACACCAAGAGATGAGATGTCCAAAAATTCCATTTCAATTTGGATGTATCTGTGTAGAACCCCACGGTATTTAAAAACCAAATTTCATTCAGAGTATTTGATACCTAGCTTGGTGTGAAAGGTATGGAAGGTATTGGTGAACTCTAGAACTGCTTGGCCCCTCTCTTGCCGTAGTGTGGTCCATCTCATGTACAGGTCCTCATAGTTTCCAATAGGATAATACTGTTCCTTTACCGCATCCACAAAAAATCCCAAGTGGGCTTGGCCCCATATATTCTAGACTCCTCTGTGGAAATTTTCTCCCAGTAAGTTTCCCACCAATGTTTGACATGGGGGAGAGCCTTAAGGAGTGTGAAGGTGATCGTTTCCCTATCGGAGAAATTATGAACAAAGAAATAACCTTCTAGCATATTTAACCAATTTTCTAAGGCATCTGCATCTATCTGTCCTTCAAATATGGGAATATAAAAATTAACTTGTACCTTGAAAGAAGAGGTGCCTCCAAAGTGTTCTCTTTATGAAGACGTGCCTATTGTTGTCGCTAGGTTTTGAAGGATGTGGGAAAAATTCTCCATAATTTCATCCCTTTGTCGCGTGAGAGCTTGCTCAAGCAACATATTAATAGAATCGTTTGCTTTGTCATTTTTATTTTCTTCTTCCATGGAGGGTTTCTTGGGCATGTGTGAGAGTTTGTATTCAAGAGATACAAGATCGAGACCCAACTTTCTATACTCGGACCTCGTCAGGGACATGCACTGAAAAATGATCAAGAATAGCTTGCTCTGATACCACTGATCTGGATTATTTTCGGCACGAAATGAGAGTGGAGATATAATAAATAAATGTACATAGATATCTCAAATAGCCAATAATATAACATAAATGTATCATAGATGCAACCATAAACACAAAGATACAGTAATACATAATTTTCTATTAATGAGCGAAAATGTACAAAGACTGTAAAAATACAGAGTGAAAGACTCGCTAGAATGGTGGCAGCTTATCTCTAAGAAGAGATGTTTCCAATACTCACATTCCCAAGAAGATGATTTTACAATGAGGCTCCAAAGGCCTTTTTATCATAAATAAAATCCAAAACCCTAATCCCAGAAGATGAAAAGCCAACAGTTTTGTGGACCCCGTTTTGGGTAGTTTGGTGTATCAACTTCCCAGGGGCGTAACTTTGGCATATGATCTCCGTTTGGGGCGCACGATAGCTCGTTGGAAAGGTATCATCGAGGAGATTCATTTTGGGGGCTCAATCAGATCCCTTGGGTATCATTGAGAAGATCGATACTGAAAAACCTTCATTTAGGCCCTCAAAATGGCCCCGGAAGTTAAAAACTGCTAGAAAACGTAGATTTCCAAAATTGCCAGAAAATTGTTTTGAGCCAGTTGGAAGAGGTGGGTGGCCACTAATATCCACCTGGATCAATCCTCCCTCCTTAGGAAGAAATGGTATCCATTGCGTTGAGTTCCCGGGGGAGAGGGGAAAACGATTGAATCTTGGTGCGTTGCTTTCCTTGCTGGAGACGTTGCGTTGTGGAAGGTTTTCACGAACCTGTTGCTAGCAGGGTTGAATATGTTCAACTAGTCAGGCTACATGAGATGTCTAGGTGAAAAAGGAATATTTTCTCTTTGCTGCATTCTTGTTGACCTGCTTTTGTTGGATAGAAGGTGCTTGGGCCAAGGTTGTAGTGGTTGCAATATCCTTCTATTCACCTTTTGAACAGATTGTGAAGAAGCTGAATTTTGTAATATGAGATACTACCTTGTGGCATTGTTTAGGTGGGATATTGGTTGGAACTACCTCTAGTATCCTGTAGAGATGACCCCCCAGAGTAACAATGACACTACGGGGTCGAGACTCATAGATATCATGGCACTTCCACATATATGGTTGGCCCAAGAGAACATCACAAACATCCAGTGGGGAAACATCACATAATACCTCATCCTTGAAGGGTTGGATGTCATATGACAATCAACAATGCTGGCTGACATGAATATATCATCCCTGGAAAAGCCAACCAATGTTGTATGGTTGCGGGTGTGGTGTTGTCGACAATACCAATTGTTTGACGACCTCTGTTGAGATGAGGTTCTTCTAGATTCCGCTATCAACAATAAAATGCAGTGAGGTCCCCTTCACCCACATCTGTGAATGAAAAAGGTGCTCCCCCCTCTTCAGGATATGTGGGTTCTTCTGGTTGAATTTTTGTGGTCGTGACAATAATAGTGGGGTTTGCGTCGATGATATGTATTCTATCAATATTTTCTAAATCAGATTCTGAATCAGGGTTTGGCTCCTTGTCTTTGATCTCAGTAACCAATGATTGTTTTGAGCAGCATTCATCGGTGTTGTGCCAGGGGATTTTGTGGAAATCACACCATTTTTCGGCGTCCTTCTTCGTCTTTTTGTGACCCTTCTTTTCTTGTGGCTTGGACTAGTTTTTGGGAGACTATTTGTTAGGGACGTCTTTATCATACATTGGTTGTTGTGGATTTGCAGACCCAAACTCTTGTTTGTTTTGGTGCCTAAATTTATACTTGATTTTAATAACATATCGATAAGCAGCGTCGAGTGATGAGATGTCCATAAAATCCATTTCAGTTTGGATGTATCTGTGTAGAGCCCCACGGTATTTCAGAACCAAATGTCGTTTAGAGTCTTTGATACCTAGCTTAGTGAGCAAGGTATGGAGGTATTGGTGAACTCTGGAACTACTTGGCCCCTCTCTTTCCGCAGTGTGGTCCATCTCATGTACTGGTCTTCATAGTTTCCAACAGGATAATATTGTTCCTTTACCACATCCACAAAAAAAACCCAAGTGGGCTCAACCCTATATATTCCAAAATCCTCTGTGGAAATTTGCTCCCAATAAGTTTCTCACCAATGTTTGACATGGGGGAGAGCCTTAAGGAGTGCGAAGGTAATCTTTTCCCTATCAGAGAAATTATGAACAAAGAAATAACCTTCTAGCATATCTAACCATTTTTCTAAGGCATATGAATCTATCTTTCCTTCAAATATGGGAATATCAAAATTAACTTGTATCTTGAAAAGCGAGGTGCCTCCAAAGTGGTCGCTTGATGAAGACATGAATGTATTTTTCATCAGGCGTTGAAGGACGTGGACAAAATTCTCCATCATTTCACTCTTTGTTGCGTCAGAGCTTGCTCAAGCAACATATTAATAGAATCGTCTACTCTGTTGTTTTTCTTTTCTTCTGCCATGGAGGGTTTATTGGGAATACAAGAGCGATTGTCTTCAAGAGAGACAAGCTCGAGAACTAACTTGCTATACTTGGACCTCGTCGGGGACATGCACTAAAAAACGATCAAGAGCAGCCTGCTCTGATACTACTAATCTGGATTATTTTCGGCATGAAATGAGAGCGGAGATATAATAAATAAATGTACAGAGATATATCAGATATCCAATAATATAACATAAATGTATCAAATATGCAACCATAAACACATAGATACAGTAATACACAATTTTCAATTAATGAGCGAAAATGTACAAAGACTGTAAAAATACAGAGTGAAAGACTCGCTAGAATTGTGGCAGCTTATCTTTGAGAAGAGATGTGTCCGCTACTCACATTCTCAAGAAGATGATTTTACAATGAGGCTCCAAAGGGATTTTGAGGCTCATAAATAAAATCCAAAAACCTAACCACAGAAGATGAAAAGCCAACAGTTTTGTGGACCTCGTTTTGGGTAGTTTGGTGTATCAACTTCCTAGGGGCGTAACTTTGGCATAAGATCTTTGTTTGGGGTGCCCAATAGCTCATTGGAAAGGTATTGTTGAGTAGATTCAGTTTGGGGGATCAATCATAGTGTTTTTATATAATTGAGAATCTCAATCCCAAAAAACCTTCAGTTAGGCCCTCCAAATGGCCTTGAAAGTTAAAAAATGCTAAAAATAGTAAATTGCCAAAATTGTCAAAACATTGTTTTGAGCCAGTTGGAAGAGGTGGGTGGCCACCAATATCCACCTGGATCAACTATGCTTCTGCATAAAACTACCAGGGTAGAAAAGAAATTCATGAACTCTTGTTTTTGAGTCTTCTATTGGATGAAGTCCTTTTGGATCCCATACTTTGTGTGTTTGTTGTCCACATGCTTTGCTACATTGTTCCTTTATTGTTGTCTCCAATTTTTCAGGATCCGATAGCTTGTTTTCTTTCTGTTCACTTTTTTTAGGTCGTTGTTTCATTTCTCCACACATGTTTTTGTTGTCATGTTGCTCCAATAGATTTTGTATCCATTTGAAAAAATCCCTCAAATATGTGTACAATGCTTCCACTTCAAAATATAGCTCCATCTTTTGTTGCACTTTTTCACATAAGAGTGTTAGGAATTTATCCATTGTTTTAGTCTTTACATCATTTTCCAACATTTGTTTCTCCCAAGAATAATTTTCCAGTACAACAATGGTTATGGAAATTTGTTCCATACACTCTATGCCAATGTCTTCTTGCTCCAATTCCTCATATAGACTTTGTATGGCCGTTGTTTCCATTCTTTTGACCCCATATGATTTGCTTTCCTTAACTCTTTGAGGATTGTTCGCGGTCAATCAGTCACCAGGTGAGAAAAATGGAGACTGCTCTGCATGTCCTGCTGGGTTCATCAGGACAGAACATCTGTGGCAGCAAAGGGTTAACAGAAAAACAAAACTAAATACAATCTAACTACAAACTGAAAGCAAATAACACTACAACAAGAAACAAAAACATCAAACATAAGACAAGGGAGTCATCAATGGTTTCAAGGCTTGTTATATTAGTGAAACCAGAGCACACGCTGAAGAAAGGGATACTGGTTCCTCTTCCCTCCAGCGGAAGGTCCTTCGAGGATCCTCAACACAATGCTTTCCTTACAAAATGAATAGAACAGAACTGAGAGGTGAGAGAACTCTGGATTACACGGCTGATGGACTGGTTGTCAAAGGCTGAGCTCTGAATCATATGGACAGCGTAACTCTGCTTTGAATTCTCTGCTGAAACAATGAGTCTTCACGGCTATTTATAGCATTTTCCAGGCGGTCACGTAACCAGCTTCCGGTGTAAACACAGACCTGTTTAGGGTTCACTTAAGCCATTAATTCGCTGAATTTGAAGAGCCGACCCTGATCTGAGGGTCAAATCATCTTGGGGGCGGTCCATTGGCGGTCGGGAGGCCGACTTAAGCAATTAATGCACTATATTAGCAGATGCGCGGATTTTTGTGTGGACAGGCGTGCGTCGGGTGCGCATGCGCTAGTAACACGTTCTTCACAGCCGTTCTAGTAACACGTTCTTGTCACGCGCCCTTCAATTTTTGGTTACTTTGTATAGTTTTTGACCCTTCTGGAATGCTGTGAACTTAATTCAGTGCCATGAATGACTTCATTGCTGTTGTAATGATGTGGAGTTCTTGTCGCCATGTGCAGACGAAATTTCAGTGA
>SNQJ01S0300155.1:0-10226 GCA_010110895.2 Picea sitchensis
AATATAAAAAATTTAAAAAATATAGTTAAATATATAAATATGAAAATATAATATAATAACATATTTATAATAATAAGTAGTAAAAGAATTATATAAAATTAATTAAAGAAATATATATCAAAATAATAATAACAAATTAAGAAAAAAGATAAAGATAATAAAAATCAAAAGAAATATTTAAAATGTGTAAAATGTATTTTAATGTATTTATATGAGTCACTAACTTACCATATGTTTTTATTTTCTAAAATGTGGAAAATATATATTGGTATGTATAATTTATGAAAGTATGAATAATTTGTCATATGTATTTATGTTGGGAAGAGATACATAAATATATTTATAAATTTATTATAAAAAAAGGTTTTTGATTGCATGTGTTAAAATGTTGGAAAAAAACATTTGAGAGCCACTATAAAAGAAATAACATGAAAACCCACAAACACAAGAAACACAACTTCAAGGAGGGTTTTACGATTTAACCCTCCTTAAAGTTTTTGGAGGGGCTGAATCCCCCTCCACAAAAAATAAACCCTTGGGTTTTTATTTATTATTAGTGATGATAATGAATGTTCATGTGCACATGTTGATCTCTCCATCTACATAGACAATATAAAATAATAAAAAATGTTTTAAATACAATACTACAAAATATTTACAAAACTAAATAATGTCCTCCTCTTGTAAACAACTTGGTCTTAATAAGCAATGCCTCAACTTGGTCTTAGTAAGAAATGCCTTAATCCAACTTAGTCTTGTGCAACCTACAACATTAAAATAACATTGTTAGTACACAAACATTCATAACACCATGTAATATAATTAAATGCTTCATAAAAATCTTAAGGTGATATAAATACGATATAATTTGCAAATTCAATATAATAATCAAACTTAATCATTAATTATATAATAAAAATATTTTTACATTAAAATTCAATTTTAGATTTTAATAAAATTGATTTTAACAAATAACTAACTAACATTAAGACAAAAATGACAAAAATATTAATAAATTAGTAAATAACTTATAAAATTTAAAATTCAATTTTCAATTTCAATAAAATTTATTTCAACAAATAACTAACTAGAATTAAGACAAAAATACTAATAAATTATTAAACTAGTAAATAACTTCTAAAATAAACTTTATATACATAACAGTTTATACATACAAATATGATCACGTGTAAAATTAGATAAAAAAGGAAATGAGTGAATGGTTGAGAAAATTGAACTATGAAAATAGTGTATATAACTAAAATAATTGTATATATGTCAGCGTTGACGAATACTCGGAAAACTTCTTGACGACCGACTCATTCATGAGCGAGACCGACATGTAGGTAGACATGGAATGACGATTATAATTATATAACCAAATGACAATAAATAGTAAATCCAAGGGGCAGTAGTACATCACAGGCTACATAATACAATGAATAAGAATCCATGGAAAAAAGGCTCACAGCAGGTAACAGGGAAGGATCCAAAGGTAACTTGGTTGCACTTTCTTTAGACTCACAAGAAACTAGAGGGAAGACGAACTGAAACTGCAAGAAACTATTCCAAAAGACCAGCTAACCTATTCTCATCAAAAAGTAGCTACTGATATCAGAGGAATGAAGGGATATGGACTGATCACACCCACCATGGGATATGGACTGAAGTAGCTGACTGATAAAGGGGGAATGAAAGTTTCCTGCTCTGAACTAGAAAGCGGGAAGTCACTGCGAGAAGGTCTTCCATGAATCGAGGGTAACTTGGTTGCACTTTCTTTAGACTCACTTACCCTTAGAAAGCTGACACTCAAGGAGAGAACATGCTACGGTCTACTGATCTCAGATATGACTGAACGGAAATCGAAAGCAGGAGAAAGAGACTAGATCTTATCCTTTGGTCGGTGGGCATAGGGTTCTTTCCCAAACGAAATGAAAGAAAGAGTATACGGAAAGATGGGTGAAGTGCGATTGATGAGGTGGGTATTAAACCCGATAGGATATCTATGAATGTCATGCAAAATTATCACCAGAAGATCGGATTGAATTGGGGATCTATGAATGTCATGCATAAACTTTGAATTTGAAAAGGTATTTGAATTCCCGAATGAAAGGACTGGTCCCATTGGGTATACACTAGTGCGACGAAAAGGGAAACTTCGGGGAATACAAGACAATTATTTAAAGCTATTTTAAGAATACCTCAGACTGAAAAGGATCTATGAGGTTAAACAGAGCACCCAACGCATACAGTCTATGAAGAGCCGAATGTACTAACCTCGTTGGCAAAGGAAATCGTTGCTTAAGAGTTTGTTTTATAGAAACTCTTTGCTGGGCTGATACCGTTCTCATTGCTGGGCTGTGCGGCAGCGATAAACACCGTTCTCATTGGAGAATCCAGCGATAAATACCGTTGCTGGGCTGTGAGGAAGCGATAAAAACCCCCAAAAAATGAATAATCCACACATGAATACCGTTCTCATCCGTTCTCATTGTTGGGCTGTGCGATAGTTCTGGTTAACCAAAAACAAGAACCCATCAGAATTTGAAAAGTGATAAAGAAATTGAAGATTCAACCCATGAATACTGAGCCATAGACACTCACCATGAAGGCAGCCATCATCTACTCATCATGCATGTTGGCCTATCATCAAAATCCATTTTGCCACGGTTGCCTCTCCTCTCTCTCAGTGATCACAGACCCACATACACAGAACAAACAACACAGGACAAACATACGACAAACAACACACGGGCACAAATAGACAACAGTACACAGCACATGGACGGAGCTCTCCACAACACACCACACTGCCTGAGAGAGAGAGAGAGCAGAATCAAGATCGCGGCCATTTTGCCTGTGAACAGAGAGCGATTTTTTCAAATTGTTGATTCTGGAAAAATTGGAATCCAGAGGTAAAATCAATTTCATGCAAGAATGCATAAAAAAAAAGCAATCTATACTCATTTTTGTGTATATGCAATTAAAAACTAGACTAAAACCAGATCATGAGCCAGACACGTACCTCTGTCAGTCCAAAACCGTCAGCGATCTTCCCTTCAGGTCCGGCCTGATCTGTTCGGATCAGATTTTCCAACCTCCCTGATCTTCCTTTTGACTCCGCTTTGATCTGTTCGGATCGAATCTTCCAATCTCTGTTGATATATATGCATTTTAGTCGAGCTTGAGCATCTTCCAATCTCTGTTGATATAAAATCTCTGTAAACCCATGCTCTCTGTAAACCCATGCTCGCTGTTCGGCCTCTTTCCACACATCTTAAAACCCTATAAAATCTCTGTAAGCTCGCTGTTCGCCCATACTCCTCCGTAATGATTTGGAATTGCGGCCTCTTTCTACACATCTTACAGCAAACCTTTGTAAACCTTTGTAAACCCAGAAACGGACAGCAAGCTAAATCGACTAAGCAATAGAGTATAGCCAAACTTCTACCTATGAATTTTCGACACGTGGATCAATCTGGCGCCGCTAGATAAAAATGACAGTTAAGATCTAATGGTCAGTACTCCCCATCAGAAAACGCACACTCGCTGTCAGAAAAGTCAGAAAAAGCACACTCGCTGGCAGAGAAAAGCAGACTCGGTGTGGCTGTGGCTGTCCGAAAACTCAAGCAACGGTTCAATTCAAAATAGTTTCCATTTTAATTGTGCTTGAATTCCAAATAGTTTCTGGAGAAGATTGGAAATACTTTTTAGGACAGAGCTTGCAATTGTGGAGAAGATTCGAAATACTTTTTGGAGGATTGAAGTCATTTCTAATTACGTACATTTCCTTGGCGATGGAGGATTTAAAGATTTATACACGTGTGTAAGATTTTTTCATATACTTAGTATTTTATTTTAATGCTTGTGTTTGTACTTAAAATTCGATTTAGATTGGTGTGATCACATCATATTATGGTGAGGAATATTGTATTGTGTCAACCGGTATATAAGGAAAATGAAATTAAGGTAGAAGGTAGCATATTTAGGTTATGGAGATTAAATTTGTATAGAGTATATTTTTGGATAAACATTGTATATTTAGTTTTTAAAAGGTTTAACATTTGAGTGAACATTCCGTCCATAATCAAAGATAATAAAAAGTTTGTATGTAGAAAACTAGTGTCCATATTTTGTAATTAAAGATTTGGATCGAAAAGTGATCATTGAGTAAGAATTGGATAAATAAAGAATTAAATAACATAATCAAACTAGTACTTGAAATTAAATAAAAAATTAATTAATCAAGTCAATATTCAAGTTGAAAAATTATTTAATGGAAAAAATACATATACCATGAAATCAATTTAGTCGTTAATAATGAAGAGATTTAAAAAGATTAGAGATTATTAATAATAATATTAATAATATATAACATAATGAAGGAGTCACATGTTTGGATTACACATAATAAGGAAGATTTTTTTTTAAAAGGGTTGAAAATGATTAATAATAATATTAATAATATCTAAGATAATGAAGGATTGACATGTTTGGATTAGACAGAACAAGGAAAAGTTGATGGCATAGGCTATCAATTAGTGTTATAATATAATAATGTAATGTAATTAGATAATGACTATATGGAGGATAATGAAATCATGAATATAAAGGAAATTGAGAAGATTAATATAATTTAATAATGAAATTGTGGCACCCTTAAATTAGATTTATAAGAAACTGCGCTAAAATTAGTTGTAAGTACTTTTTCGCTCTACTAGGGTTTCTACCCCGAGCTCCTCTATGAGCGTCACCTTGAGTACCTGTCACGACCATGGAGGCCAAGGAAGGGGGACCTCCTAGCCCCTCCAAAAGCGGCTCGCACTTGGGAACATGATAAATGCATCCTGCGGGCTCTTATTGCTCCCAAATATATTATCAAATCACCAAGAATAGAAGATCAAAAGAAAAACATGAAAGATTTCACCCAGGTGGGAAAGTTTTTGAGCCTATGACCATCGAAGAAAGATCTAGTGAAGTGGATTCAACGCTGGCGGAAGCCCAAAGGTCATTACGACCTTCAGCTCTGTTCCAAAGGCTTCTTCACCATCATCCTACACAACCTAGAAGACATAAACATATTTTTTTAAGGAGGCCCTTACTTTTATAACTCGACAGGACTTTTCCTTTGTTTTTGGATGAAAAAGTTCAATCCAGAGAAGGAAGACTTCACGCACGCACCAGTTTGGTTGAGACTCTACTCCTTACCTCAGGAATTTTGGTTGGAGGAAATACTAGCAGGCATTGGTAATAAGATTGACATCGATGTCAAAGCCTCTAAAGCCACAAAACAATTAAGGTACACTGCTTATGCCTGTATTTGTGTCTATTTAAATATCTCTAAACCCCTACCTGGAGCCATAACCTTAGACTACTAGGATGAAGAATGGTCACAAACCTTGGACTACGAGCATATTCCCTTCCACTACCAGAAGTGTCACGAACATGGCCATCTCTTCCGTGAATGCCCCCTTAATAACCCCAACAAAACAAACCCTAAGGATCCTGACAAAAACAAGGACGGTTACCCCCAAGTCACGTGTCGTCGCAGGCAAACAATGAGAAAAGTGCCTCCTTAGGCCCCCTCCAGACCCTCAACCAATAACTCCTTCGAAGCCCTCCTGAAAATCCCAGAAAATCCCACCAACCCCTCCGCCCCCTGCCAAATCTAGCAGCCTCAGAACAAGCTAAATATAACCCGAGAACTATCCCACCTAATCCCGCAAATCCTCAAATCCCCACCTCGGAAACCTCCCTCCTCACAAATCTAGGACTGGAAATAGGATACCCTAACATAGATACGGAGGATCATGAACTGACATGAATAGATCTGGTTCACCTAGAATAAGCCTATCGTAAACAAGAGTTATACACCATCCCTCAGGATCAGTTATGAAAAATCTTTCTTAATTCCACGGCGGGGGGATCGACCGAGCCAACTCGAGTCTCGGAATCCAAAGAGGGCACTCAAAAGACCAGCACAAAACCACCAAAGAAGAGAAGAAAAGGGGCAGAAAACCAAAGCACCATCTCATTCAAGATGTAGGAAACTTCCTGGTGAACTCTGGCCAGATCCACCTGATCTCGGATAACTTTCCTCCTCTCCAACCCTCACCCTCATCATGAAGATGTTATCCTGGAACATTAGGGGCCTCAATGCACGAAGTAAGCAATGCTTGCTTTGAGAAAGGACAATGAAGGAACAACCGAATATTCTTCTTCTACAGGAAGCAAAATGTGCAGGGGATGAAGCCACTCAAATACTCACAAAATGTTGGAAGCAAGAAAAAATAGTAGAAGTAGACGCAAAAGGTACAACAGGGGGTCTAGCCATACTCTGGAACCCAACCATTATTCTCATGGAAGATTTCTTTACCTCCAAATGGACTATCACAACCTCCTTTAGAATCATCGGTTCGAACAAGACAAACTACATCTTGAATGTCTATGATCCAGCAACCGAGGAAGACAAGGAATCCTTCCTCCATCATCTGTAATAGATTTCCAACCACATCGACAATCAACGTTGTATACTAGGGGGAGACTTCAACATGATAACTGGATTGGAGGAAAAAAAGGGGGGCACTCACATATTGGACAGTGATAGCAAACAGTTCCACAGAACCATCAGCCTGTTGGACCTCATCGATGTAGAAACAAACAACAGACTCTTCACTTGGTCAACCCATGAAGGCATCCATCATATTCACAGAAGATTCAACCCATGAATACTGAGCCATAGACACTCACCATGAAGGCATCCATCATCTACTCATCATGCATGTTGGTCCATCATCAAAATCCATTCTGCCACGATTGCCTCTCATCTCTCTCAGTTATCACAGACCCACATACACAAGACAAACATACACAGGACAAACAACACATGACAAACATACTGCAAACAACACACAGGCACAAATAGACAATAGTACACAACACATGGATGGAGCTCTCCACAACACACTACACTGCCTGAGAGAGAGAGAGAGAGCAGAATCAAGATCACGACCAATTTCCCTGCTGAACAGAGAGTGAATTTTTCAGAGATTAATTGCATCCACTTGATATAGAACCCACCAAGAAAAGATTAATTGTAATTCAAAGTGAGTTTTTCAGAGATTAATTGTATCCATGTGATATAGAACCCATAAAGATAAGATTAATTGTAATTCAAATTGTTGATTTATGGAAAAATTGGAATCCTCTTTGTACATTTGTTATGAGTTATCGAGAGGTAAAATCAATTTCATGCAAGATTGCATAAAAACTAGCAATCTATACTCATTTTTGTGTATATGCAATTGAAAACCAGACTAAAACCACATCATGAGCCAGACACGTACCTCTGTCAGTCCAAAACTGTCAGCAATCTTCCCTTCAGGTCTGACCTGATCTGTTCGTATCAGATTTTCCCACCTCCATGATCTTCCTTTTGACTCCGCTTTGATCTGTTCAATCAGATCTTCCCATCTCTGTTGAGGATCATGAGGATTTTTGCATTAAATGTGTTGGGATCCTTCACTGATTTATTTGTCATGCTTTTCTGCCTCTTCTCTCATTTTCATGTTCTCCATTATTGCCTGGGTTAATCTCCAAAGGCTTATAGGACATGGTACTGTTTCCGAGGGCCCGGGTGTTCATTGTTCTCTCCATGCTCGTCGTTCGCCCATCTTCCTCCTTGACATGTGGATCAATCTGGAGCCGCTAGATAATAATGACAATTACTATCTAATGGTTAGTACTCCCCATCAGAAAATCACATTCGTTGTCAAAAAAGCACACTTCTATCAGAGAAAAACAGACTCGTTGTTGCTGTTAGAAAACTCAAGCAATAGTTCAATTCAAATGGAAACAATTAAAATTAGTTTCCATTTGAATTGTGTTAAAATCCTATACACCAATCATTTTAAAATATTAATTTTTTTAGTATAAATCTTATACATCCACTTTTATAAGATGGTTGTGCCTATACTTTCAGTATAAATCTTATATATCGATTTTTATTATTAGGTTTATGTAGCCATAATTTATCAAATTCCTATTAGATGGTTTGAGAAGAGATTAGTGGAAGTGGCACACCCTCTCTTTATCCTAATTCCAAATGGTTTTAGAAGAGATTAATATATAGTTGGCACAACCTATCTCAGTAGGACAAGAGTTGGAATTGTGGAGAATAAGGTACAAGTCCTTGGTTATGGAGGATTTAAAGATTTATACACGTGTGTGCAAAGACTCGTTCTTTCATATACTATACTTAGTAATTATTATTTTGTTTTTCATATACTTAGTATTAATTATTTTATTTTAATGCTTGTATTTAAAATTAGATTGGTGTAGTCAAACCATATTTACATTGTTAATGACATGGTGAGGAATATTGTATTAAGTCAACCAGTATACAAGGAAAAGGAAATTAAGATAGTACACTTAGCCCATCATCAAAGAAAAGAAAATGCTTATATGTGGGAAACTAGTGTCCAGTAGCAGGTTTTATGGAGATACCAGATTTTCAATTTTTTTAGGTGGGAATCATTGAAGGAGCGTAGGAATGGTGTTTACAATTGGTCAAGATACTAGAATGGAGGGCACATGATCGTTATGCTTTTGTTCTAGCTAGGTTTTTTTCCATTGCTCCCTCTGATCATTTTAGCCATTTTTTCCCTCTCCATTTTCCCGTTTTGCTTTTTTGGGACTAACAAACACTATTCCAATCTGATAGGCATCAGATCTCCATTGAATGCTCCTATCTTTTTGAAGCTTCCCACTGTTGGCTACTCTAGTCTGTGTACTTACTAGGAGCACCACATCACTCACCACTCAGTTTGTATTTGTCTCATATGTATGGTTATTTAAGGTTAAGAGATTTGTTTTAATGAATGTTGATGTCAGATATCTCTCGGGAGATGAAGCAGGGGATCCTTGTGATCAACCTAGCTTCATTTCTACGGTGGATGATTTGTGTAAAAAACTGAGGCATTAAATCCCACGTTAATTGATCAGGGGATCAAAATTTGCTCAATTTTCAAAGTTCTCGGATTGATATGAAAACAATGCCATTGTGTCCGTCTCGTTTTCATGATTCCGGCGGTATATTTATTTTCGCGAACGGAGTCCGTATGGAGGAGATATCACGATTTGACCGCCAAGTCAAACAGGGAAAAAATTGGGATGCTGACTGTACCTGTCCGTACAGTCCGTACGGCCACGTGGAGGGCCGTACCATCTTGCTGAAATGGAAATTTGATGACGTGGCGTATTTTTATTTGATGGTGATTGCCCAATGGAATGTCGACACGTGTCATTGGCAGCGAATAAAGTTTGAACACGTGGCCCAACCCATTGGCGCCACGTGTCACTATCCTGTTGGTTTATATGGTTGGATGATATTGTGTAAAATGTTATGGGTCCGCGGGGTTCGACCCCGGGACCTCCCCCTCTATGCAAAGACTTAACAATACTCCGCTAACCAATGGGGCGACCCTTGTTACTTGTTTCATATGCCAACACATATACATTTATGTTTGCAATTGTATTATATTTGAAAGGGGGCGGGTCGGGGCCTAGCCCCGACCCATCGTTTATTATATATATCCATTGTATTATGTTGTTGGTTGGCGCGCAATTGTATTGTAATACAATACATTGCATTACAATGTATTACATATATTATATGTGTGTTAAAACATGCGCCCAGGGGTTTGAACTTTTACCACAAGTTTAATACGCGCGGGGGTAATACATTTTGTATTCGTGCGGGAGTTAATCCGTTTACACCATTTTCAAACAGTTAAACTCCTTTTATGCCGCGCCTTTGGTCCCATGGCCATATGACCCAGTGCCGAGGCGGTTAAGGGCTGGAGGCGCCCTAACCGTTCTACGGTTTGTACCGGTGCGCGGTTGCGTACAGGTCTTGATTTTTCCGCTTAAATGAGCGTGTGTGCCAGGTTTGGAGAACAAGGGTGCAGATTGTA
Organism: Picea sitchensis; assembly: GCA_010110895.2. Taxonomy (NCBI): domain Eukaryota; kingdom Viridiplantae; phylum Streptophyta; class Pinopsida; order Pinales; family Pinaceae; genus Picea; species Picea sitchensis. Next base: position 9,975 of record SNQJ01S0300155.1, read on the forward strand.
GAACCAAAGACAGCAAGTTGGAGAAGGAGACTTCAAGGAAGCATATCTTTCTCATTTTTCGACCATTTCAGGTGTCGAAAGAGCCCAGACAGGGGTTTTGGGATGCTGTGGAGCCATTGAAGCAGTCAGTTTGTTGATTTGAGCACTGTAAGACATGTTTTTAAGCACTTTGAGCAATTTAATATAAAAGATCCATTTGGAGGCTGGACCAGGAGATGTAGCTCGGAGTGGGGTGAACTCCTTTATCAAGTT
>SNQJ01S0300156.1:6881-17260 GCA_010110895.2 Picea sitchensis
ACATCAAACTTATGATCTCATGATTGATATGTCATGAAAGAAATCAGTGGAGATTGATTGAGAAAAGGGGTTGGACAAAGAGAACTAGAAGAGGTTGTTGCACCTTCATTCAAAGGATTGTAAGTATCTTTACTTGTTCTCATTATTAATCAATGCTTGGCCTATTTCTTTCAAACTTGTGCTTGTTCCATATGAGTTTGTCTGCAGTAGATGGATCTATGATTGAGATAATATCAGTAGAGTAGGAAGTCCATTGTATCTTTGTTTGTCTTACAGGATCTATCAGGGAGCTAAGAATCGAAGCTCAACCAAGAATTTGCAAGGACAAACATTGCTAATAAGGTACATGTCTTTCTCCTTATCTTTCATTGATTAGTTTGATTGGATCTAAAAGGACGTCAATGTCCATGTTAATCACTTTCTGTCTTGGCCTTAGAAGTCTAGAGACCAAGAGGGAATCCACTTGTCTGTAGGGAGATTCACCTACAACATAAATTGGCGACTTCGCTGGGGAGGAGCTATGATTTGCTTCCTTTCCTAGGTCTTGTATTGGCTTGATTTTCCCACTGATTTGACCTTCTCCATGAATGTCTCTGATCCTTAGGTTTGATTGTTGGCTATTGGATTTATCTTAAACACAAAATTTTTCATTCTTCCTGAGTTTTTTTGAGTTTCTAGGCATTTCTCTGAGATTTTGTAGTAGAGTGCTCCCCTTCCCTTAACACCAGAGAATTAGAACTCCCTTATAGTATTCCATAGAGTGTTGGAGTGCTCCATGTCCCCTTTTGGGGGAGCGCTACCCCTTCTTTTGCAGAAATATTCTTAGAAATTGGTTTTTCCTTAGCCTTTTTGTTGATTCATCTGCTCAGGGTTTGTGCTATCTTAGTGTGTCCTTGTTTATCCTCCAATTATTTGATTTCTAAGGATTATTCATCTCTTTCTTGGATTTTTGACATTTGTCCTTGCTTTGCAATAACTCTTTGTCTTTGCTGACCTAGAGTTAACTTGTTGTTTTCTTCCCCTTTATCTGATTGAGTGAAAACTTTTGTGAGGAAATCCAAAGGTCTGTGAACTTTTCATTTGATGTTTGAGGTCAAATTTCCATCATTTCTTTTTTGTTTGAGGTTTTTGGTTCTTGTTTGAAATTTGGTTATCTTTGTCCTTCTTGTCTATTTCACGATGAGAGTGTATTTTTTGTTTTGTGTAAAGTTTGTTTCTGATTGTTTAATCTTGAAGTATTACTGACATTTAGAAGTCTTGCATATGATTATTATTCACATATAAGAAAAAGGACATATTTTAGTGATTGGTTTGGATATTAGAAGGAATTTTTGAAATTTTTAGCATTGCATTGGATTTCATTGAGAAACACTTGTATGAGGACATTGCATCTTAATGTTTGATAGTGAAAACAACCTTCTCTCTTTACCTTAAATATCCATTCATCGAAAGAAATGATTGCTTATCATATTCTTGTGCATTTTTTGGAATTGAGTCATCATACCATTAGTTTCATTGTCATACACCCTTTGAAGAAAGAACATCCATAAAATCAATGCTAATTAAAAATTATCTAGAACATTTTTGTTTTTAGGATCTTCCACCAACATTAGACTAGGATTAACACTTTCAATTAGGCTGTGAGTACATCTCTCCAAAGTTTTCAAAATGAACATTAGCATCCTGAGATAGGGAGAGTCAAATCCAATTGCCGTTTAGGCTTTTTGGGATCCTCCTTTCACATAGGGGTTACGCACGAGGTCTCATTCGGGTGAATTACGGAGATTATCCCTCTATGGTTCAACTGTTTGTAGTGGTCAGATCGTATATTGGGAGTCACTTGAAGGTATACCCACAATTATATGTCGGAGCCTCTTGAGTTGATTTCAGACTTGTTATCCTACCCATACGTTTAGATCAGACTGTCGACTGTACCCACCCAGGGGCTGAATGTGAGTTGGTTTCCGTAGTTTCCATAATCCTTAGGTAATTACACGAGGTGAAAATGAAGGGAAGTCTCACTATGCCTGGGACAGACATTCGTCAAACTCACTAGGGCTCCTTAGAGGGTAAATCCACAATTACTGCATGGAAGCTTGCACCAAGGTGAAAGTCAATTAAGAAGGTCACCATTGTAACTGTTCCACCATATCCTTTCCCCTTCTTGACTTGATCATGTGACATTGGATTTCATCACCAACTAGTATGATCATCGAGAGAAGTTTTGTTTGATTGGTTTTGATTCCTAGATTTTACTAGAGTATACTGTTTCTTTTTGTTAGTTGGCCCTACATTTTCAGCGTATACTGTTATTCTCCAAAATTGACCTTGTAGATGATAAAGGTCTTCGTCGATCACATAGGATTCAAGGGATGCCTCCAGAAGGCTACCAACCCTTACCTCCTAATGCTCTAGAAGAAAACTACCGTGGAAAGGTAGGAAATCAATCTGACACTAGAAGTGTTGTTGCTCCTCCGTTAGATAACTCATAAGGTGCTTTGGTTACGGTTGAGAATCCCACTCCTCACACTACATCTGTGTTGGTAACCCCTCTCGAATGAATTTTGATTCGTTTAGACTCCCTTGGGAATGTCATAGACGAAGAGGTCCCATAGTTACCTGCGAGAAATTTTACCGAGACATATATGGGATCCACAGAACCAACCTTTGGTGATGAGTATAGGGCTCCTGTTCCTCCTACCACTGCAGTAGATACAAATCCCACACCTGCTCATTCTGTATGGAGGACTTCATTAGGACGATATCTTTATGATCATTTTGAAGCCTTTCGACAACCCTTTCATCCTCATGACCCTCCCAGTGAAACAGGACCATCCGGTCAAACGATGAATCACCCCATCGATTGGGTCATTAACCCTATTGTTGCGTCAACACAAGTCTATCATAATGATAAACTCATTGCCTCTACTCATTCCCAAGTCACTTTGATCCCTACCCCCACTTTTACAAACTTTCACTCTACAACTCCACATGTTCCGCACAATCCTACTGGGACATATTTTCACCTGAGAATGCAGACCCTTGCCAACAAAATACAACCAACTAGAGGGAAACCACCATCTAGTGGACCTATCCCTCCTGGAAGACCACCATCCTATGGAGGGCCTACCCCTCTCAGGGGACAACCCCATTTTAATGTTCTTCCCAGAGGGAAACCTCCCTTTTCCAGTCATACCCCGGTCATTAATATATCACTGGCAGGGGGACAACCTTCGTCTGTTGGAAACCCTTCACAATCCTGGGGAATATCTTCCAGAGGCACATTTACCCAACACCATGTTGGGGGGCACTTATATCATAACCCACAAGGAGGAGCATCAAATCTTGTTCCTTCTAGACCATCTTATGGACAACCTTATCCAGGCGACATCCCAAACACCACCTGGATTCCTCAAGGACAACAACCTTATCCTCCCCATGGGTCTGATGTGTATTCACCTCTGGGATCTAGTCCTTATCCTCCTCAAGGGCACAATGTTCATCCTTTTTTTGGGAAAATGAATCACCCGACTTATAATTCTCATAACCCACCGAGTTCTGCAAATGTTTCTCAACCATCATCGAATCCTGCTTATCCTGGCCAACAACAATCGTATGTAGGAGGACCTATTGGTTACAACTATCCACCTAACACAGTTTATGGTCCTACTAGTGTTCCTATGCCACACCAGTATCATTTGCAAATTAACCGACAACTACCTTTCCTTGCGACTCTGGATCTCCCAAGCTTGTCTCGGTTGACTAATGATCTTATTTTTCATTCACTGGTTTGGCCAATTATCCCAACTAAAATTCCTTCCAATATTCCAAAATTTGACAGAAAATATGGAGAAGATCCAAATAACCATGTGATGACTTTCCATTTGTGGTGTTCATCAAACTCCCTCATGGATGATTCTATACATTTGCATATTTTCCAACGAACACTTACGGGCTCAGCAACAAAGTGGTATATTGAACTACCACATGCTTCTTTTCATGATTTCAACTCCCTTGCTATGTATTTCCTCACTCACTTTCAACTAACTATTCACTATGAGACGGGTAATGAACTCTTGACCTCCCTTCATCAAACTGACTTCGTGCATATCTCTGACCATATTCATGAGTGAAGATGATGATAAAGGATGATCAAGGTAATCATTCCTGACATATTATTGGCAGAATGGTTTACTAAATCACTATTACCCCCGATCACTCGCGATGTCGATATGGGTGGTGCGGTCACTGAGGAAGAAACCATTGCTCAAGATCAGTACTTAGATTTGGTTTATTCACAATATGGTACTTTGTATGATTTTCTTCCGAATATTGCTTGAGCTAATACCTATCCATCCAAGCCTTCATCCTCATCTCATGCAGATGGTCTTATCGGTTCCGTCAAAACTTAATATACTTCCCAATCGACCACACTCTCCTCTACCTCCCCCAAAAATCATATCTGTGAGGTGAATGAAATTCAATATTCCCCTTCACAACAATCCCTAGGTAAGAATAAGACAAAAAATAAATCAAAAAATACTAATAACAATGAACAACCAAAAAATCAAGCTCAAACACCTGCTACCGAAAAGAAACTACAATGGAAACTGAAATTCCTGTGTATCATTTGTGGTGACGATCACTACACACAAGACAATTCACATCGAAATGAAGTGGCCAAATGTTTCCAGGGAAATTCACAACCCGTTGTGCTTACTCAACCTTTTCCACATCAGCAATCTATGGTTGCTCAAACCCCCTCTCCTAGGGGAAGTTTTAGCAATCCTCATGATGAGGCCTCGATGAGTGCACATATTTATATGTTTAATGGGATTAATTTGAACACTCGATCTAAGACATACGACACACCAGGTAACCCTGACAAAGGAAAAGACACTAACGGTACCGGTACTTTACCGGATCCATCACTGTACTCTATTAGTCCTCCATCGGTTAATCCTCCATTCGGACCACTTCAAATTAAGAAACCTACGATTGACTCTATATTGTGCCCTCCTAAGAGAACTATCTGCTAAGATACATTTAATCCTAGTTCACGTGCCGCCCAGAACTACAACATTGTTGAAGATTTGGCTCAAGCACCGTGTGCTATGTCTGTGTTAGAAGTTCTACAGCACTGCCCCAGTCAAAGTAGAATTATCTTGGCTACTATTGGCATTGTTGATCCCGAGTTGTCCAACCATATCATGTTTAACCTAGACAATTATGCATCTCGACTCTCCCACCAACTTGCTTTCCAAGTTGATGTTGTTGTTCACAATCAACAAATCCATCGAACTATTCTGGATGAGGGAGCCTCAACTTGTGTCATGTCTTTAGTGTATTGGAAAGGTTTAAAATCACCCACACTTAACAAATCCCCAATGATGCTACGCCCCTTTGATGGGCAAGGTTTTCATCCCCATGGGATTTTACAGTCCCTGCCCATCCAATTGGGTGTAAAAACTATCACTGTTGATGTTGAGGTAGTCGATGCTCCCCTTAATTACAACATGTTACTTGGAAGAAGTTGGTTTTATGCTATGACAGTTGTTTCCTTGTTGGTCTTTCAATGTGTACAATTTTCTCATCAGGGAAAAATTGTCACTGTTGATCAGTTGGATTTTTGCACGATTGATGCTCATGCTCCTGCTACCAAAAACATTCCTTTCTTGGGAGACCACAAGATCATGTATGAAAGCATTTGTTTTGTCTTACTGAAATATTCTATCCTCATGGGTACCTTCCCTACACCATTTCCACTGACTACACATCATATTTCCACCGTCGATATGATTTCGACTGAGTCTTATCAATCTTTGGAATCATCTAACCCTTGGATTGTATCTAGTCCGTCGGAATTCGATGCACTAGGTGACACTGTTCCACTTAGTCCAGCTGAAACATCATACGTTTATATCCAATCTGCTTCTCCCTCGTCGGATGACCAACATCTATTGGCACATGACAATTACTCAATGCCATCACGATTAAGTTCCTTGTCATCTGCGATTGACTACATTTCCCCAATTTTTCCTTCTGATGAATCTATTAAGGAAATGTTGAGAATTGACGATCTACCTCAGGATTATAACCATCATCGATCCTCTTTTCTCCCCCTCGTGAAGAAATTCGGGTAGATATACACTCTATATCCCCTCCTTTTGTTGATTTTCCATCGTCTCCCATGCCTTCAAATTTCGACAACTTGGATCTGGTAGTTGACATGGTGATCTCTTTGGTAGGGTTATTGGAGCCTAATCTCCTTACCCCTGTCGTGACCCTCAACATGTATTCCTTCAAGAGTGATTTTTTTCCATCCAGTGAAGATCTCTTGGAAGCCATGGTTGATTTTTGTCCCCTGACATGGTCTTCTTCTAGAGCATTATTCTCTTGGAAGCCATGATCAATAAGAGTCCATGAGCATAGTTTCTTTTCTCTATAGCAAGTTCGTTAAAAAATGAAACAGAGGCCTTGAGCATAGTTTTTCCTCTCTATATCAAGATCGTTAAAAAATGAAACAAAAATATGGGGATTGAACCTAGAGCACTGAGCATAGTTCTTTTTATGTGTTAAGCTCATTAAAAAATGAAACAATCACCTCTCTTGAACCTTCATTTCATCCACTCTTATCATTTTTCTCCATCTAGTAGAGAAATCGGTGACAACCTCAAAGTCGGTGAATGAATTGAAGCTTGGAGGGCATGTCTCTAGTCTTTGATGATCATTCTAAAGTTAATCCCCCATCTTTCAAGCTGGGGGCATGCCGAGCTTAGTCTTTGTTCTTTCTCATGCTCGTAAATCCATGAGAATGCACCAGGTAAACTTTTATCTCTTTTTCAGACCTGTATGGATAAATGAAAAAGGAACCCCCTAGAGTTGTCTTTGACCTTTTTTCAGACTCTCTAAACATGAAAATATTTCCGAGTGATCTTTATTCCTTTCCCACTCATTAAAAGGTTTGAAAGGGCATCTTTCGAGTGATAATTTATCTCTTTTTTGGATTCTTAAGACTAATATTATGAAAAACGACAAAATTGGAGTCATCTTTAAGTTGATTTCAGACTCTATAAATATGAAAAACCACCAAGTTTACCTTCCCTGGACTCGTTAAACAATCATACATTGAAGGGCCCATATGGGATTGAACCCTTACTTCTTCCAGTTCTCTAAACAAAGGAGGAGGGATTTACCAAAGGTGAGTCATATTGAGCATGTGTTACCCTCCTCGAGCTTGTTATATTAAAAAGAGGTACTTGTCTATCTGGATGGGGGAAAAATTGAAAGAAGCAAGCCAAGCAATTTTTTGAGAACACTACCAGTAACTCTTACAGTCGCCCTTGAACACAACACTTTTTCTTTGCATGCATTTTAATCTAATGAACCTATGCACTTAGCCAATCCTCTGAGTTTATTTTACTCCTTTGGGTCACCTGAAAAAAGTCATAGCATCCACTACATTATCAATTTTTGGTTCATGTCTTGTTCCTACTGTCATGCCTCACTATTCAAGGGAAGTATCTGCCTCGAGATTCAACCATCACAAATATCATGTTTCAATACCCATGTCAGTCCATGTTCCTTTGATATACCAATTACATCTTTGTGTCAGTTTCATGTCATTGATGGGGGATACATCAAGGCCCTCCTTCGACGAGTCTATTCCTGTCGACCTCAACACATTATCCAGGAGGTAGAAACCAGTTAGTACCTTGGGACCTGCATGCCTCAATGGCATGCCTCCTCACGTCCAACAATGGGTTTACATCATTAACCCCTGATCAGATGATTCCATAGATGTTTGACTTCAGGTCATTCATTCACATTTTTTGGAATGTACTAGAGTACCTTGGGAATCATTGACATCAATGGTGATTTCCCTTTCTCTTGTTAATGGTTTACATCATTGATCGGTAATGAAGTGATTTCTGCCATGTTCGACATCAATAAATCTACTCACATGGTTAGATTCGTACTACATCGAGATCGGTAAGAAGACCCTGGGTTGAGTCATCACTCCTATATGTACTTTTCCTAGGTTGCAAAGGAGTTCTCTTGAACTATGAAACATATATTGTTACATAGATCCACTTTGTATTGGTCGTGGCTATGTCTTGTCCTTTCGTAGATCCACTGTGTATTCTTCATGGCTACGATTAGTTCAGGTGATAGGAGTATAGATCCAAATTTTATATTTAGTGGCTATACCATTTTTTCAATATAATTATGGATCCGCGATGTATTTTATGGTGGCCATACCTAAAAAGTCTTTATCACTCAAGCATAGGTATGCTTGCCTTGGGTTTGAAACATGTCATAATATTTTTTTGATGGTTGTGTGCATCTTTTTCCGGTCTCTCTATGTCCATACCCTTTCTCGAACAAGTCTACAAAGTACTTCAGTCATCATCATCTTCTAACTTCATACTTTGGGGGGCAATATGTTACACCTCAAAATTACTCACTTCGATAGTGTCGTAAGTGTCGTCATTACAAGTGTTGTAAGTGTCGCATATTTTCCGCAAGTGTCACATATTGAATACAAGTGTTGCAAGTGTCACAAACTATATACTACCATATTGACTATGTTGTGCCTCTAACGACATCACAAAGACATTTAAGACACCTCAAAGGTTAATTTGGAAGATGAAAAGTCTCTTGACAGGGAGTACAAATCCTTTTTCATTGAGAAAATCACTAAAACATTGATTTTTGGAGAGGATCTCTCCCCTACCCACTGTTAGGGAGCGTTGGCACACCCTGAGCCTCTTTGGGGAGTGTTTGAGCGCTCTGTGCATCCCTTTGGGGGAGCACTACCCTCTTTTGAGAAAATCCTAGGTTTGTTGAGGCAAATTAGGGAAGAATCCCTCAATTCTTGAAGGTAGTTGGATTCGAATAGATGGCCAAGGCATGATCTTAGGGGAGATCCTCAACTGAAGGAGAGGAATCCTCAACTCATCCCAAAGATCTCTCAAGTGTTTGGACCTCTCCAACATTATATAAATAGGCCTTCTCATGGTGAAAGGGAGAAAGGAGTTTGGGAACTACATCAAACTTATGATCTCATGAGTGATATGCCATCAAATCAATTAGTGGAAATTGATTGAGCAAAGAGGTTGGACAAAGAGAATTGGAAAAGGTTGTTGCACCTTCATTCAAAGGATTGTAAGTATCTTTACTTGTTCTCATTAATAATCAATGCTTAGCCTGCTTATTTCAAACTTGTGCTTGTTCCATATGAGTTTGTGTGCAGTAGATGGATCTATGATTCAACTAATCTCAGTAGAGTAGAAAGTCCATTGTATCTTTGTTTGTCTTACAGGATCTATCAGGGAGCTCAGGATCAAAGCTCAGCTAGGAATTTACAAGGAGAAACATCGCTAATAAGGTACATGTCTTTCTCCTTCTCTTTCATTGATTAGTTTGATTGGATCTAAAAGGAAGTCAGTGTCCATGTTAAGAACTTTCTGTCTTGGCCTTGGAAGTCTAGAGACCAAGAGGGAATCCACTTTTCTGCAGGGGGATTCATCTACAATAGAAGTGTTATACCACCATTCTGCCAAGGGTAGCCATTTGAACCATTGTGTTTGTTTATTGGAGACAAATAAACGAAGATATCCTTCTAGAAATTTGTTCACTATCTCGGTTTGTCCATTAGATTAAGGATGATAGGATGAGCTATGAGCCAATTAAGTACCCAAACAAGAAAATAATTATGTCCAAAAATGTCCAGTGAAGATGGGATCTTTGTCACTTACAATAATCTTTAGGCTACCATGTAGATTTTGAACTATCTCCATGAATGCAGTGGCAACTGTACTAGCTTTGAAGGGATGAGAGAGTGCACAAAAGTGTGCGTACTTGGTCAATCTATCAACAATCACCATGATGACACTCCTTCCTTCAGACTTCAGTAACCCTGTGATGAAATCCATGGAAACCTCCTCCCAGCGTTGATTTGGGATGGCTAATGGTTGTAAAATACCTGGGGTCTTAATTATTTCCACCTTATTTTGTTGGCAAACCAAACATTCTGCCACAAACCTTTGAACATCAATTTTAAGGCCATCCCAAAAAAAATCCTTCTTGACTCTATGGTAGGTTTTCAAAAATCCCGAGTGCCCTCCTACTGGAGAGGCGTGCAATTCCAATAGTACTTTTTGTTTGAGCTGGGAGTTCTTACACAAATATAAGAGATATTTGTACGATAGTGAATCATTTTTCCATCTAAATGTATCTGATGCACTGGAATCCTACTGCAACTTTTGAATGAGAGTCCAAACTTTTTCATCATTCTTCCATTCATCCCTTTCTTCTATTATCCAATCGAGTTGGATGATCGAGATAGCATAGAGAAAGGCCTCAACATCTTCATC
>SNQJ01S0300161.1:0-10379 GCA_010110895.2 Picea sitchensis
CTTGATGAACTCTGAAGTGGAGGAAAGAGGATTTTTGTACATTTATCATCAGACCTGTCGCGCTGCAAAAAACATCAAGAATTTTATTAATTTCCTCCCACTATGTGACCGAAGCTTTTGTCATTATTAGAACATCATCCACGAAGAGAAGGTGCATGATCTTTATTAATCTGGAAACCTTTATCCTAGACAACTTTCCTTCTACTTGTCCTTTTTTTAGAGAAAGGCTAAGTCCTTCCATCACAAGAATGAACAGAAGTGGCGACAATGGACAGCCCTATGTTAGCTCTCTACCACTCTGGAAGAACTTAGTCGACTCTCTATTGATCAGAATGGCATAAACTGTGGAGGATACACAACCCATTATCTAATTTGTAGTGGGAAGACTAAAACCACATTGAAGTAGAATTAATCGCAGGAAATCCTAGTTTGTGCAATCATAGGCCTTTTTTAAATCTAGCTTCAAAATAATTGCTTGAAGTTTTTAAACCTTTATATTGTGCAGAGACTCCTATGTAGTGCCAATAGCATCTAATATGTGTATTCCCTTTAGAAATCCCAATTGTTCCTCAGATAAAGTGCGGGAAAGTATAGGCCTGATTCTTATTGCTATAATTTTTGCAATGATATTATAACACAAATTGCACAGAGCAATTGGACGGAAATCAATAAAATTGTTGGGGTTGTTGACTTTTGGAAACAGCACTACGAAAGTTGAATTAATTGGTCTGATTACCTCGCCTCTAAGCCTTGTTTCCTCCACAACATTATCCAAGTCCTTCCCAACCAACTCGTAGAAGTGTAAAAAGAATTCAACAGTCCACATGTCTGGCCCTGGATGTTTGTCCTTTGAAAAACCTTTTAGAACCTCAAGGATTTCCTCATTGGAGCACGACTTTTCAAGATTTACAACTTCTTCCTCCATAACTAATCTTGGAAACAATCTTACTGTAGCTATATGTTCCTCAATATAATTTTGTCATGTATCCTAAAAGAAAGAGTTGAAGAATCTAGACGCTTCTTCCTTTAAGGCCTCCTGGCCTATATGAACCAGACCAACTTCATCCTTTATCTACCAGATATGCTTTTTGTTTCTTTTGTAGCTAGCAAAACGATGGAAGAATTTTGTATTCTTATATTTGCTTTTGATCCAAATAGCCTTGCTCTTTTGACGTCGTCACTCTTCCTCATCCAGCAGAATTTTTTTACGCTCAGCCTATAGAACCATCAAACGTTGTTCAGATATTGCGTTATACAATCCCTGAGTCTTATGTTTGTAGTGAACAACTGGTTCTTCTTCAAGCTTATCCAGAGCTAACTGTTCGTGTAAACATTTTTCTTTTGGCCAGGACTTAACCCGATTATTGAGATGTATAAGCTTCCCTACTAATCTCCTTTGTGCTCCCATTTCCTCTTATAATTGGTGATCATTCTACACTTCACAAACCAAAGTGGCAAAAGAATCTTCGTGCAACCAGACTGGATTTAGTTTGAAAGGGTGAGCAACCGTCGGCATACTGATATTGAAGTAGGATTGGAGCATGATCAGAAATATAAGGGTATTCCACCCATGACCTATATCTCATCGAAGATGAGATAAGATCCTATGATCCATAGATTCTGTCTAGCCTTTTTGTGATTCCTTCAACTCTAGCTCTGCCATTACACCACATAGGAACCACCTCAGTAGGGGAGACATCGTATTTTTTTTTTTAAATCTTTGAAAAAGACCGTCAATGGGTCTACCAAGGTTGTGGCACCCCAAACCTCCTCTGAATTGATCGTAAAATTCATATACCCAGCAACTATCATATCACCACGTGCTAGCAGGCCCCTTTCGTCCACTTTTTTCCATAATTGCTTACGATCTGTACATGGGCCGTAAACATTTAAGAAAGAGATCCTCCTTTTATCAGCTAAACTGGAACCTGACCAAAAAATACCACCGCAACTTAGGAATGGCACTAAGTCAAAAAATTTAGGATCCCAAGACACCAGAAGTCCTCCTAACTTCCCCACAAAACTAACAACACAAATCATCCACTCAGGATGAGTCTTGAACATGAATTGTCTGGCCTTCTCCTCAGCCACCAAAGTCTCTTGTAGAAAAATAATATCAGGAAAAGTTTTTGAGATAAGTCTACGTAGTGAGGCCACTTTTAGGGTCCTCCTACCCCTCTGATATTAAGAGAGAGGATGATCATGACTTAGCCCTTGCAAGGGATTTCATGCCTCTAAGCGCCCCATGTTCAAATTTTGATGAAAGATGGTTAGCATAAAAGGAAATTTTAGTCCCCGCCTTCTTGCGGGCACTCCTACTTTTGATAGGAGAGAATTCATACCCCAAGCCCCGCGACCATGCAAGTTCTTTCCCTATATCCTCCCCATCACAATTGGGTGCCCCAAGAGCTCCACTAAGATCTGCTCTATTCACAACTTCCTTCCCCAAGTAGGTCAAAATCAGAATGGGGCTAGAAGCCTCTCTATAGATAGGTACCAGAGCCAAAATCATCATATCCAATGAGTGGTCACTAGAATCAGGTTCTCTATAACCTGGGGCAATGTTTGAATCTTCCACGGTCAAAAGGACGGGTTGATCACTAGAACCCATCTCTTTGGTAGTAACAGTCATAGTTGTAGGCTCAATTCGAACTTCAACGGAGTCTGAAACCTCTAGAACAATCTCATAAACCTTACCCATATCGACCTCAGGTGAGGGAATCAAATCCGGAAGGAAAATACTATCTAAATGGTCTCTTTCCTAAGCAGATAAGGAAAAATAAAGAGAAGGGCAGTAGTGTTTTAGCTTACCAATAAAGGTGGGGTCCGGAGGTTCTGGACTTTCCTCTGCCCTCGCAATAGAAAATTCCCTCGGCTCTTGTGAGTCCACCCCAAAAGTGTAATAGTCATTTGGCAGGTCCTTCAAGGAGTCCTCCTCAACCAAAGCCCCGAAAGCTTGATGACATTCCTTTCGCAGGTGTCTTGTTCACCCACAGAGCATACAATGAAAAGGAATACCCAAGTAGTCCAATCTTTGTACATGAATGTGTCCCTGCCACTCTATTTCGAGTGACTCCAAAATCCCTGCATGGATGTCCACCTCCACCAATACCTTTTCCATCCTCTTATCATGTGCCTGTAGAGCTTGTTCATAGACCTAATTCATTGCCAATCACCTCCAACACCTTGACATTCCACAACTGGAGAGGTAGACCCGGGAGAAGGACCCAGAGGTGGTGAAAGCTAAAATATTCCGTAGTCGGGTTGAATCTAACACACCAACTCTTCAACATCAAACTCTCACCCTCAAAGTTCCACAACCTGTCTCAGATACGCCCTGTGTCTTCCGCTCTTAAAAACAAAGCCGAACCACCCTCTCGACAGGGTCAATAGTTCGGGAGAATATCCCAACAATGGTTCCCAAGTGCATAGCATCCACTATGAAATAGGCATTTTACATTGCAATCGGTAGGCCAACCTCCCCACCATAGCACAAAGGAAAAGATTGCACGACTCTTCGATTCCCACGTCCATTCCCAAAACCATCCTGCATTTAGTCTTCTTAGGCTTCCACACCCACACAGAATGTTTTAGAAATCCCTGCTTACACTTAGGGTGACCCCCCTGATACTTCGTTGCATGTGCGCCAGAAGGAGTAGTTAACACCTCAGCCCTATTATTGTCACCCTAGCAAACTTCACCTAGTCACCGCACTCAAAGGATAAACCGACGGGAACCACACCAGGAAGACAGGTAGTATCCCGACTCTTTGAAGGTTTCGTAGCTCGACAATGCTGATGGTAATACTTTAAACCGAAGAAAGGGGATTTTGGTAACTCCACTGAGTTTGCTAGTGGAGTATTAAAACTCCCATAAAGTTGGCACCTAGTGCCTTTACTCCTGCAGAGCTCATCCATCGAGGAGAACAGTCCCGCCCTCTCCCAAAGCTCCTCGTCAGCCGCACCCATGAGTGCATTGACCTCACTATCCATACAGAAGTTTCCACAAACCTTTTGACACTTGCCACCTCATAATGTAATTCAAATCATTTCAAGAGAATAGTCTCATCAGATAATTTATGTAATAAATATTTGTCGGTAATTAAGGAAGAAGTGAGGGATTGCCAGTCACTTTAGGACCTTCCTGCCAGAAAAACTGTGTGGCGTAAACGCTAAGACGTCGATAGTTCCAAGGGAGAATTTAGTAGAGGATAAACATCTATCCTAACCCATTAAACCGACAGAGAAGATAGAATGTGCTAGTTAAGTAACTAACTTCCACGATCCTACGTAGCTAAGAACCGCCCTCCATTAAACGCGCAAAGACTCAAAATCAAGGGGATAATAAAACAAAGTCTACCTAAGGAGGTCCATCTAGGCCTCCATAACTAACCCTTACTCAATCTCAGTCTCTAGAAATCCTATAAAGGTGCATAGTAGACCTCCATTAACCCTGCAACTCCTGGTTCTGAGTCCGAGTAGCTACCGATCACGTAGAATTAACCTTCAGCTTCAATTTAGTAATTATAAGTTTGTATTGTTGTAATGTTTGAACCGGTTGGTTGATATTCCACAATGTTGGTTTTATGAAGATTTTAGGTGATTTTGTAATAATATGTGCTAATTTTTTTTGGTTTTTAGAATTTTGGTAATGCTTTTTTTTTTTAAAGGTCAAAATGGTGGTTCATTATCTTACTCTTATTAAAACTAAAACTAATATGGATCTATGGACAAAAACATCTATGCATTGTATAAATAGCATGTCCTTTTGGACATGTGTTAAAGTGGTGCAATGCACACAAAAATTTGATTATACATCGGGTGCAATCCTCCATTCCATGGTGGGTTCATTTTTTAATGAATGTGTGTTATTTTTAACACCCAATTTCATTAATTTCAACATATTTTAGACTCGATTTGGCTTATCGCATTCCAATGATGCCTTATTGAAGAAAGGCAAAAATATTTGCTCATTATCCTCCTCCTTTTAAAACCAATATGGACCCATGGACAAAAACATCTAAGCAGTGTGCAAGTTGTCATTAAATATGCCCTCTCTAACATGTGTCAAAGTGGTGCAATGAACACAAAATTTGATCATGTGTGGGGTGCAATCCTCCATGCCACATTGAGTTCGTCCATACCCTTTTTTGCTTCTTTACTTACATGCACATGTCACGTACCCAAATGCTTCCTTCAACCATTGATGCACTCCATACGAAATTATTTCTTTGGATAAGCAATTGTGAGGTTGAATTCTACCTCTACAATAATGTAATTTTGAATTCATATCCACACAGAAATATCAATAGAAATAGCATGCATATTTTGAATTTAATTCTTTTTCCATTATCAAATAGGATGTAAACATAAGTATTCCACACATAGTTGATTATGAATACTTATCCTTTTTCAAGTGCAATCCACCAAATTGCTTGTTGAGGAGTGATTCACTGCCCAGTAGTAGGAATCATTTATGGATTTCATCTCCAAGTTTGACCATGATACCACCAAGGAAAAGGAAACTTATGCGGGACTCTGATCTAACTCAATCCGACCCATTACTCTCATCACAAAACCAATATATTTATTGTTGATCATTCTAGGCATTCATCCAATGATCAATCTGTCATGGCACTCTTTTTTCTTTCATAGCTCAAGGAAGATCTTCCCTTTCTTTGCTCCTATGTCCCTTAAGGATATTCTTCCCTTCTGGTGCAGGCATAAAGAGTCCAAGATTGCTAGTTTCCTACTTCAAATGACCTAGAGGAGAAACACTTGGCCAAAACAATGCATAAACAATACTAACAGGGTTACGGGTTTGTGGTGTTTACTTCAACTACTATGGACATTCCAACCACAATTTTACCCTCAAAACCATCCCATGTCCTCTTTGAATTCTCACAGCAAGTCCTTGGCCTCTGCATGCCCTTGCTAGCCATAATTCCATGAGGTTCTCTCACTAATTGCAGGCATAATAGCCATGGGTTCACACAATTTACTCCATGAACAAGGAGAGGAAGAACATTCAAATGGGAGAATAGAGAATGTGCATGGGAGAGGAATGCTCCCCATTAAAATGGGAGAATAGAGAATGTGCATGGGAGAGGAATGCTCCCCATTCAAATGGAGTAGTGTAAGCATGATCCATGAATGAGGGTGAACAATTGCCCCCNCAATCCTCCATTCCATGGTGGGTTCATTTTTTAATGAATGTGTGTTATTTTTAACACCCAATTTCATTAATTTCAACATATTTTAGACTCGATTTGGCTTATCGCATTCCAATGATGCCTTATTGAAGAAAGGCAAAAATATTGGCTCATTATCCTCCTCCTTTTAAAACCAATATGGACCCATGGACAAAAACATCTAAGCAGTGTGCAAGTTGTCATTAAATATGGCCTCTCTAACATGTGTCAAAGTGGTGCAATGAACACAAAATTTGATCATGTGTGGGGTGCAATCCTCCATGCCACAATGAGTTCGTCCATACCCGTTTTTGCTTCTTTACTTACGTGCACATGTCACGTACCCAAATGCTTCCTTCAACCATTGATGCACTCCATACAAAATTATTTCTTTGGATAAGCAATTATGAGGTTGAATTCTACCTCTACAGTAATGTAATTTTGAATTCATATCCACATAGAAATATCAATAGAAATAGCATGCATATTTTGAATTTAATTCTTTGTCCATTATCAAATAGGATGTAAACATAAGTATTCCACACATAGTTGATTATGAATACTTATCCTTTTTCAAGTGCAATCCACCAAATTGCTTGTTGAGGAGTGATTCACTGCCCAATAGTAGGAATCATTTATGGATTTCATCTCCAAGTTTGACATGCGGGACTCTGATCTAACTCAACCTGACCCATTACTCTCATCACAAAACCAATATATTTATTGTTGATCATTCTAGGCATTCATCCAATGGTCAATCTGTCATGGCACTCTTTTTTCTTTCATAGCTCAAGGAAGATCTTCCCTTTCTTTGCTCCTATGTCCCTTAAGGATATTCTTCCCTTCTGGTGCAGCCATAAAGAGTCCAAGATTGCTAGTTTCCTACTTCAAATGACCTAGAGGAGAAACACTTGGCCAAAACAATGCATAAACAATACTAACAAGGTTACGGGTTTGTGGTGTTTACTTCAACTACTATGGACATTCCAACCACAATTTTACCCTCAAAACCATCCCATGTCCTGTTTGAATTCTCACATCAAGTCCTTGGCCTTCACATTCCCTTACTAGCCATAATTCCATGAGGTTCTTTCGCCAATTGCAGGCATAATAGCCATGGGTTCACACAATTTACTCCATGAAGAAGGAGAGGAAGAACATTCAAATGGGAGAATAGAGAATGTGCATGGGAGAGGAATGCTCCCCATTCAAATGGGAGAATAAAGAATGTGCATGGGAGAGGAATGATCCCCATTCAAATGGAGTAGTGTAAGCATGATCCATGAATGAGGGTGAACAATTGCCCCCCCCAGAGTTGCATAAGACAAATGTGTCCTTCCCAATAAGCATGGGGAAACATCCAAAGGACCACCCAAATCAAAGATTGATGGGAAATGAAGTGAACCTATAAGAAGAAATATAGAAGGTGCCAATGTAAAGGAAGTTATACAGACATATCAAGATTGTGAAAACACATATTGAATTGAGAAAGAACAAGGCCTTGCCGAGAAATGAATCCAACACCAAAATCACTATGATATTACATTAGACACAAGGAGATCATTGCAAGGAAATTATTATTGGAGTTGTCATCGAATTGATTTATAAAAGGCCAAGTAATATTTGAGTATAACAAGAAGTATACTCCACAAGGAAAAAGTCAACATTTATGATGTACGAAATATTTTTGCACGGAAGTATACATATATATATATATACACACACACACGTGGAAAAAAGAAATATAAATCTTTCTTTTTATGGAGAATTGAAGTCAACCTAGTGGTTTACTTCATAAGAACATCATGAATGCATAAAGTAATCTCATATGTCTATATTAAATAATAAATATTTATTATATGGATATATATGAGATTGATGATAAAACAATTACAATGGACATGTATAAATACATGTAAGGTTTGATAAGTCGTGTCCTTCAACAAAATGTATGACTATTGTTAATTACAATATAATAAATGTAGAATATCAATCTATATGATTACTTGATACAACATGAATGATTATACATCATTACATAGTGGTAATATACTTTAGGTATATTACAAGTCTCCCCCCTTAAAAGTGATTTGTCCTCAAAGCATAGGCAAGAAAAACTTTTTTTGATAGAATGAACAATCCTTTTGTACTTTCATTGATTAGACAAGGTTGAAGACATGAGGCAATATGACATTTGAAGCCTTAAACAATATTGTTACATCGAAAAAGGATCAATCCATCCAAAGTGGATTCTTTTTGGAACTCTTTGATGATAAGATTGTGGATTCAATCTTCTTTGTCGTTGACTTCAAGACACATAGATCTTCGGATGCTTTGATATGTAAGTACACCATTGACTTTGGTTAGGTGCTTTTGGATATTGGTGTGTTGATTTTTTTATTTTATTTTAAGAAACTGAATATTTTATATATGTAAGAGGTTGCGCCATAGCGAAACAACAGTCAAAATCTTTACAGAATTTGGCTCATCATTGATTGAGTCCATTAATACTATCCTACTATCAAAGACACTATATAATTTCTTATACATTCAAGAAATCAAGCTGCTATAGACTTTGACGTATTGACACAACAAAAAAACACATTTGTAATGCATATTTCAAGGCGTTGATTCATGGTTAGGTGTTTCCCGAACTTCAACTTGTCTTGAAGCATTATCTTCAGTTTCCATTGGTTCTGCTTCCCATCCTTCTTATTCCTCTCTGGTGTTTCCAACTCGATAGATTCCTGTATTTTGATTGTTTGAGCTTGAATTTGGTTGTTTGGGCATTTCCATTGCTCTTAGTTGATTGCATTCCTATTCCAGGGAGTCCATATGTTGGAGAAGCATTGTTATTGTCTGCTCAAGGGAGCTGGTCCACTGTCTCTCTATCTATCTAGCTCTTGATTGATTGCATTCTTGTTCCAGGGAGTCCATTCATCGGAGAAGCATTGCTACTGTCTGCTCAAGGGCACTAGTCCGCTAAATCTTTAGCTCTAACAAGTCAATTTGTTGAAGGAGAGCATTTACCATCTATTCTAAGTTATTTACCTTAACTTAAATTTCCCCGAATTTTACTCTGGTGCCTTCAACTATGTCTTCATGCCTTCGCAGTATGCAGTTTATCTCACTCCATGAAGGGTCCATAAGGAAATGACCAAAGTTCCCCCACCTCCAGAAATTATCAAAACAAAGGACCCAAAATTCAAATTCCCAAAGGAGACAAGCATGATGCCACCTCTTACTAGAATTTATCCTAGAAAATGTCTTGTTGATATTTCTGTTTAGATGACCTTTAATTTCAAGAATTTGAGATTTAAAGTTAAGGATGAGACCATGGAGTATGTGGAAGTCGAACTAGTAACCTAGTGGTGCAATAAATTTACTAGCTGGAAGGTAGACCCAAGAAATAGTTCCCTGAGAGTGCTCACAAACATTCCACTACCAGGGTATCCTGTATGGACTAGAACCATGTATACCTCCAAATGGAGAGCCAAGGAAATTTAAAGTAATAGAGGACCCAACACAATAATATTCACCCATAAAATGACAGTCTATTAACCTTCAAGGATACCCCTTTTCAACCAATTGGCATCACAAATTGTAGAGGGGGAAGTGGTAGAGATAGTTATAATAACAAAAACCCAAGACCCAAACACAAGTTTCTGATTTTCCCCCATATCACTACCAGAATGCTTGACGATGGTGCCTTCTTTTCTTAAAAGACCGTGAAATTTTAAAAAACTATGCTCTGAAAAGGAACAGGGGTACCTGAAAACCAAAGAATCCTCACAATACTAACTAAGGGGGAATGATTGAGTGCTTGTTACCAGAAAAAATCCATTGTCGATGCTCCTTTCTTAGCCTTATGATTAAGGGATAAATGAAACCATCTCGAATCTACCTTGAAATGTGATGCCACGCACGCAGTGATGAATTTTGAATTCACTTCTTTGATTATTGAAATGTGCGATTAATGGACAAATAACTCGAGCTCTTCGTCGATTGTCCGAGTTCATTAATGCTTTCTTCATGGGCTTAGGGTATAGGTTGGAACCTTTTGTTCCCATTGACCATGATTTCACCTTTGCCTAGCCTAGATCCCACCTTGGCTAGCTTATCCGCTTCAACATTTAGTTCTCTTTTGATGTGGAAAAGAGTGCTTCCATCAAAGTTCTTGAGTGTAGCT
>SNQJ01S0300162.1:0-10378 GCA_010110895.2 Picea sitchensis
CTTATTTGTAGTTGAAATACACATGTAGCAAAACTGAAGTTTTGGTTGATCAAATAAATTCAATATCCTTTGCCTACATTTCTTTTGCAAAAAGAGTTCGACATTATTTTTAAAACCATGGCTTATTTGTAGTTGAAATACACTTGTAGCAAAATTGATGTTTTGGTTGATCAAATATTCCTTGTATAATATTTTAATTAAACATTTTCTATTCATGGAAGGGTTAGTCAATCACTCCCTATACAAATTTACCATTTAAATCGATGGTATATCTTTGGGAAAATAATGGGGAAGGTTTGAAACCATCCCTTATTTCTCTGAGTATTGTCTTGAACTCTTCATTAATTGCTTACCAACCACGCACTAACTTTTCTAGATTTAAAAAGAATGGGGAATGTTCAAACCACCCTTTATTTCTTTGAGTATTGTCTTGAAGTCTTCACTAATTTCTTACCAACCACGAACTAACTTTTCTAGATATAAAAATATGCTAAAAATATGCTAGATACATGATCTTACTTATGTTTAGATCATGATGCATGAATTTTTGAAAGAGCATTTGATTATACGAGGACATCTATCCCACAACTGAAAAAGGAAATATTTATCTTCTTGGAAGAATGGCGTAATATGAATATTTCTATTTCTGCATACAACAAAGTGACTTTCTTCTTTGGGTATTGTCAATCTGTTAACTTGTTTCTTACTAACCACCAACCAACATTCCTAGATTTATAAATGTGTAGTACATTATTGGAGTATTGTCAAACTCTTAACGTGTTGCTTACTAACAACCAATCAAGATTCTTAGATTTAAAAATATGTTGTACATGATCTTATGTTCAGATCATGGTGCAGTAAATTGATTATATGAAAACATATATTTCAGAAAAAATTTAAAGATTTATCTTCTTGGAGGAATCCATATTTGTGTTTTCTGCATACATCCAAGTTATATATTTCTTGGGGTATTATCTAACTTTGTATTGATTATATGAGAACATATATTTCATAACAAAAAGAGGAAATATTTATCTTCTTGGAAGAATCTGTATTTGTGTTTTCTGCATACATCCAAGTGATTTCATTCTTAGGGTATTATCTAACTCTGAACGTTGATTGCTTACCAACCACACACCAAATTTTCTCTTTAAAAATATTATGTATATGATCGTACTTAGTTCACATTAATGTAGGCATTTTTGAAATAGCATTTGATTATAATATGAGAACATCTAAACCATAGCAGGAAATTAAAGATTTATTCTTTTGGAAGAATGGCTTAATATGGAGAGTAGAATCAAAAGAGATCAATAATATTAGATCCATGGAACTTTGGTTGGGTATGTTATTCTTGATTGAATCGCTTATTTAATATTTATATGTTTATTATTTTAGACAAGTATATACTAATATGTAATATTGGTTTTTCTTACTTGTTACAGTAATGTTTGTTCATGGAGCATGAAAGAGAGCATGGATGTCTGAGGATGGACTACAACACCTTTGGTATGCCAATTTTGCTTGAGATGGTTTATTTTATTTATCTAAATATTATTTTGGATAGTTGTAGATGAGTAATTTGCAATTCTTGTCCTTTGCAGGGGGGTGTTGACAGTGCGATTGATAGGCTCTAGCAGAAGAAAGTATAACTTCGTCAATGATTTTTGCAAGATGGCGAAGATGTAAGATTTGAATCTGAAAAGAATGTGTAGACTTTATTAAATTTCTCTATGACAATATACATTTATGGAGACAAACTCTTTTAAACTCTATTATTATTAATTTTATTTTTAGTTGAAGTTGAATTTCCTATATAGGAGTACTTTATGTATTGCTATCATTTATCCATCTATTTGAATATTTATTTGTTTTCGGTTTAACACTATCAAAATACTCATTTTACTAGTTGCTTGAAATGAATTTCAATCACTATTTGAATAATTCAATGACAAGTTTATATATAATATTAGTAGATGTTATACACCCATAAACTAATTAGTTAAAAAAATGCCATTAATATTATCTAGCATAAAAACTCCTTTACCAAATTGATGATTATATTTATTCCCAACACATTAGTGAAATATTGGAATACTCTCTCCATATTTTCTCACATAGTGTTTAAACATTTAAATTTAATTTTGGATCTTAAATTATGCATTCATCATAACCTATGATAGAGATATAAATTAAATAATAGAGATTTATTTCATGGTGGATGCATTTGTTGGCCTTGAAAGTCATAATAGGTTGAATTTGGTATTTTAATAGGTTGAATTTGGTATTTTCAATATCCTCTCGTTATAGTAGGTTTCTTGTGTGAGGGAAAAGGAAATATGCATATGTTTTAGGTTTCTTGTGTGAGGAAAAAGGAAATATGCATATGTTTTAGGTTTCAATAATACAATAGATGATTTGGATGGTGCAATATGTGTTTGGGTTTATTTAAAAAAAATTAACTTCTGAGTTTCATGCATTTGCAGTCCATATATTTCAAATTTTTGAACTTATGAGTTTCACACATTTGCAGTCCATAGATTTCAAATTTGGTAAAATAAATAGAGTCTAAGTAAGAAAGTTTCCAGAGAATCAACTTAAAAAGTAAGAGTCCAATAAAATGGAAAAAAAAACAACTTACAATAAAGAATAATCTTAAAAACTAAGAGTCCAATAAAATGGAAAAAACACCTTACAATAAAGAATCAACTTAAAAAGTAAGAGTCCAATAAAATGGAAAAAATATCTTACAAGAAAGAAAATCTTTCTCGTAGTCTAGTAATGGGAAAAAAAGGAAGTTGTATATTATAAAAAGGACACCTTATTATGGCATGTAGCATTCAAAATAAAGAAACGTTCAATTGGATATTTAGATTGCACATGTTTTAAATTGTCTTCCTTATATCTCTCCAAACCTACCATTTTTTTAGTTGGTAATATCTCATTGTGTAGTGGAAGGTTTAATACGCCATTGGATAACACAAAAAATAACCATGAATTTTATTTTGTAATTATATTTTATTTTCTTAATGGAGTAATCTAGAGAGAAATTTTAATGGATTTAGATTCATTGCTAGTGAATCAATGGGTAATACACTAGAATAATGTATCACATGTGCATATATGTGCATATTTACACAATATGAATTAATGAAACTTCAAAACGAAACTTCAAGTTGTGTTGATTTCATTGGGATGCCAACTTCGAAAAAGGGCACATTATTATCGTTGTTTCTCTTCAAAAGTGTATGTTATATGATATGGTCCATACATGGGATATCTCAAAGATAGGAGGACCACAACTAAATCCATCCAAAATACGATTGGGGGGAGGGGTAGATTCTTTTGGGTGAAATAACTTGTTCACCAAATTCCTTATATCCCCAATAAATAATTTTTCCTTAATATTTTTTGCAATGGGATTCATTTATGTAAATTTATTTTAGTGTTGGAGTTGGTTCAATATGCAAGTATCATAGATAAGGGTTAGACCTTTCTAGAAATGCTAGAAGGTTAGACCAACTCTTCTCCATATATATGTAACATTAAGAAGGGTTGGACAACCCTTATTCATCTACAAGTATGCAAAGAAGGATCAATCAATCCTTATCCATTTATAGTTTTCTTTAATTGACCTCAATGAACCCTAGTTTTCTTTAATTGACCACCAATGGAACATAAGGAACTAAGTTACTGGCCCAAGACATGTAGAGACATGAAATACCCCCTTAAGGACCACTAATGGGTCACCAATGGGTCATTTCAAGTGATGTGTTTTCCCTTGAATAATAGTGATGAGCCATCCTTCATTTGTGGATAGTAAAAAATGATGATTCTTAAGGGGAAATTAAAAAAAGATCAAAACTGTTACAATAATAATAATATAATCATATACATGTACTTGATGCAAAATAAAAAAATTATAGAATGTCAAGTTTGTTTAAAAAAATTGTAATCGTATGCCATCTTCAATTGTTCGTTCATGATCGACTTTTGACATTTTCCATTTTCTAACTTTTGATCTTTTCCTTGATTGAACCTTTATTAAATTTATGCATGATGCACATACCAAATGACTATATTGACAACTTATGACATCTCACTGATAGTCTTGAAAGTGAACATGACTATTAGTTTGATGGGTTTCTTGAAAAAAATAGCCTTTTAATATGATGGAACTGTTGAACTATACATTTGACACCGAGGGTGAATCAATGTGGAACTTTTGTCACCTTTTCACGGGGGGGGGGGTGAATCAATGTCTGGAACTTTTGTCTACTTTTCACACTTTCATAGATTTTCTTCCTTACTTGTATGAATTATTTCTCATGGATTGAATTCTTGATTTTCTGCAGTTTTGGGATTTGTGGCCAAACCTATCATAGTTGTAACATCTCATTGTATGACAAAACTTTGTTGTGTGGCCAACATAATTGCATCTCCAACATCTTATTAAGTTATTGGACCTTCCTGAATTTTTCTTTTCAGGACTCTTGCATTCCAATGCTTTGTGACCAAAGCTATTACAAGACAAGTAATAACCATTGAAGGTGTTTCCATACTTGAGTTTGTTGTGGCATGAGAAGTTTGTCTTTTGATATGTTTCATTTTATTTTTATTTTTATAACTTCCTTCCTTGGCAAAGTTCATGGTTTGTTTTAGGTTTGTGACTGTACCTTTTTCTTTTGAGGATTATGATCCTTTATCATGGTTTTTAATGGTGCTCCATTTTCCACCTTCTTCTTGCTTATTGTATCAAAGACCAGTTTTGTCAGCAGTTGGTCTTTGACTATTCTAGATCCTATATAGGATAGTTGAGTTGTTCTAGAATTTGACAGTTGCTTTTGTCTTTTCATTCTTCTTTTTGAGGTTGATAACTTCCATTTCCATCATGTGACATGGTTCTTCCATTTTAGTCAAATGAATCTTCAAGGCTTCTTCATTTTTCGTAGTTTCTTCAAGTTGATTTTTTAGACAGATGACCATTTCTTTTGTCTCTTCTAGTACTTCTTTTATTTTATTGTCATGTTGCTAGTAGGAAAATTCCACTATAACTATACCGGGGTTCTAAGTATAGACAGAGAAATGACTCCCTAAAAATCAATCTAATTTCCACACTACCCCAAACATTCCAAAATAGATGAACAAAAAGCAATGAAAGAGTAAGTCAGAAAACATACCTTTTATCCAACATTTGGTCCTAACCTCCTCAAGCTTTGTAGCTTCCGAGGTTGAAAGTCTCCTCCCAAAGCTGACCTACATCCACAACTAGGTAAATAAGGCTACAAACATTCTATTTATATTCATCAATTAGGGTTAGATATAAATTATTATGTATAAATCAAAGAAAATACATAAAAACCATCATTTGGGATAGGGAAAAGAGATTCTTTTATTCAATACTCAAAGATTGGAACTTACAACCTTTGCAGGTCGACACTCCGCGAACTTGGTCCAGGCTCCTCTTAGTAATGCTCCAAGTGCACCTTCCAAATGCCTTTTCTCACAATCTACTGATCACCTCAAGGGAAGGGAATGGATTGTATGGGAGAAAAGGGGATAGAGAGGGAATGTTGAGGCAATAACTCACAAAAGGCTGCAAATACTTGGGCAATGAAGGAAAGGGAATTTGGGCAGAGTTTCATCGTTCTAATGCTTGATTCTAAAATGAGACCCCGAGACCTCCTTTTCTATGAAAAAAGGACAGTTATTTGGTTGGGGGACGAGCTATAGCAGGTGAATTGGTTGGGAAACCTCCAATAGCCCATTAATTCCATCGAATTTCTTGCAACTTTTTAATTTTTGCAACTTTTGGAGGTATACACGGATTGTTTAGTGTGCAACAAGTGTATGTACGCGGGTTGTCTAGCATTCAACAAGTGTATGTACATGGGAAGTAGTGAAGCAGGGCACGTACATGCTCCAAAAAATGGTTTTTTAAATAGAGTTCCTCAACAGTGATTTGGAAAATTATGCAAGTAGGAAGGCCAATGCCATGTATGCATGCGTAGGGAATTTTAGGGCTATAAAACATGTTCTTTAATTCTTCCATTTTTTTTGTTAGATTAGCAACTTCGGTCTTCAATCTTTTGATTTCTTCTTTTTCTTCTAGATGAATATTTTGTTCATGCTCTTCATAGTTAGATTGATATAACTTTTTTAATAGAAACATATCTTTCTTTTGAAGTTTCTCCAACTCTTAAAAAGTGCATATCACTGTGTATTCAAGCTGGTCAAGAACATCCTTAGTAACTTCAACATATAGATCATTTGTTGGTTCCATACTAATCACTTCAAATGTAGTTACAACATCATTCTTAAAATCTAATAGTTTTTCTTTAGTGAACGCCAAGGAACACTTTCATATATTAACTAAATTAAATGAATAAGAAATGTTGTTCAATTAATTATTCATAAACATCTAAAACAAAAACTGTATGAAGTAGATATAATATCTTTCTTTTATTTATTGAACTTGTATGAATACATATAAAATCAATCCTTTAATATATTCGAATTCAACTGAATATGAGAGATCCAATTCTATGATACAAGACCCATCTTGCAGTTCTCATATCCAACTGAGAAATGAGGAATCAGACCCTCATAACAAGACCCATCTTGTTGATCTTAGATCCAACTGAGATGTGAGGAATCCAACCCTCATAAAAAGACTCATCTTGTAAATAGGAACTAACCTGATAGAATGAACTTCCATTCAATCCATTATATATACATATATTTAATCCACCAAGACACCCTTAGATTCACCACCAGTTCTGGTTTATATAGTATTTCAAATGGTATAGGACTGAACCAATGTGTCTTTTTGACATGAACCATCACACCTCTTCATTTAATTTTAACATAAATAATCTTTTCCTTTTATTCATTAATTTATCATGTAAGTTTCTCAATGATTTGATTTTTGTCCTCATGAGTTGATCACATATATGGATCGACTCATTATATCGTTCCCATGCTTCTGTTGCGTCCCCAGTTCGCCAACAGATAAAATTCAAGATTTTACCGACTCTCTATATTGTTATGGTGTTAATCTCTATTGAATTACTGTACAGACCTCAAGTTGTTTACATAAATGAATTTTGTATGAGGTGCTTCCTTCAACCCAATGTTTAAATGATAGTGGGCTTGTAACCTCAGGTTTATTCTTCATTTTTGCTTCCTCTTTAAGCTCCTTATATTACTATTTGATTGTCACTGGAAACACATCTTTCATGCTTCGGAATTCTTCCCCTTTTTATTTTTAGACCCCATATGTCCAGTGTCGGGACCATGTTCTCTGGACTTTGGCGCTACATAACTTTTCTTCTCTTCACCAAATTATTGTTATCGCCGAAGCGATATCTTCCATATTCTTACATCTTGAGCAACTTCAATTCATGGTTTTTAATCCTCATCGTTGATGACGATTTCAGATCAATGGTTCGATCATTATTTTAAAGGACTCATTTCTCACAATTTTCTTATCCTTATCCAATGGTTGGGATTCAATTGTGATATGGATAGATATCATTTTCTCTAATACTTCATAGCTTCTGGAGTTTTATTCTTTTATAACCTTCCAATTCTCTTAGACTAAATATCACCAAAGTGTGTATAGTTTAGATGTTTTCCATGTAGCTACACCATTCAACGGTTCAGATCAAAAGTGTGTTGCCTCTACTAGGTAAATATTCATGCACATTACTTTGTGCTTTAGGATCTTGACCGTGGATCTTCCTCCTCGACGAATGGCCAGATATTATTTTGGGGCTCCGACACTCCGGGACTTCGGGTAACTCGAACTTTGAAGTAGTTCAATCCCTCTGAAGTGTTTACCTACCGAATAGGTCATAGAGTACTAATGACCGCTTGTTGTCGGTTAACACCTCATGCTTACTCTATTCTTGCACTATGTTTGATCAATGGTAGAGAATGCTCCCAAATTATATCAACGATTAACATTACTTCGTGATTCCGGCCTTTGACGATTAGTTAATAACAGAGGCTTGGATATCCATGAAGTTAGTAATCCCAGAGTGACGTGGTTTGTGACGTCATTGTTGATGTGGCACTATTTGAGTGGCTTCCACGTGTCACCTAGATTCATGACTTTCATATACCTAAAGTGCCAACTAGACCTTGTCACTTGTCACCATATGATTGGGCCACGTGTCCTTGCTGATGTGGTGTTGCTGAAGTGAATCTCATAAAGTGTCATATGTATTTCTCCTTTGGATCATTACTCTATATCAAATGATCTAGTTTTCACCTGAATTCTTTATCCAATGTCCCTCATTCACTTCGGTACTTTGGGGCTCTGTCCTTCGAGTAAATTTACATGTTTCAGACTCATTTTTGCCTAAGTGGCCACCACCAAAGTTGAACACCATTGGACTCGCCTATCCTCATCTAATGCTCACCATGTATTGCCCAAATCTGATGGCCCTCATTCACTTCAGGAATTTGGGGCTCCATATTGCGGGTGAACTTAATTGTTTCAGACTCTTTTTTGTCGGAGTAGGTCAATGTAGGAGTTGACCACCTGATCCAACAACTCGTATTTCTCCTGAGGAGATCTTAGATCAACATTTTACATGAGTTTGTTTAATCCGAGACTCCAGGATATTGTGAATTACCATGTCCTTCCACTAAACTCGATCGGATGGTCGAGAATTCATCCGAAGTCCCTCCTCGATCTAACGACTGGCAGGATTTCGTGAATTCGTGACTCTATGAGTTAGTGCCTCTGTCTTATATTCAATGTTCAATGAAGTGGAGAAGTTATGATTTCCTAAAAATTACGTTATCCTTCCACTTGGCTTTGATCAATGGTTCTAACTGATCTGATGGTTGCGATTACTCCCAAATTTTGAATGGACGATTATATTTCCATGATCCTTCACAAGGGATTCTTCTGTGTAGGCTCTATCTTCTGCGTGATCTGACTATCCAAGATTTTCTCGAGAACTATATCACCGAACATGATTCCGTCTTGATTCTTTTGGATTTTTACTGTGGGGATTTCAATCCTGATATCACTTCTACAATGCATTCTTCCTTCTGAGCTTTCCTTCATCATTTCCAAAGACCTTAACATTGCATGCTCTGATTCTATGTGTGTATTCTTTGTAGAATCTCTGCTATCTCTCCTGAGCTTTTTGAATAGAGGATCATTGTTGATCCTATCATGATCAACAGTGATCACAAATTGCTTCTTCCCCAAGGTGATGTTTCTTTTCCTCTGATTACTGTACATGTTTGACTCATGTTTCTTTCATTGGATTCCATGGCCTGAAAATTCCCTTCTATAGTTTCATTCTCCACATGATTCTTCCACGGATCATGTCCACTCAATCCTATGCAGCTCCAGCCGACAACAAAACAATTTGTTGTTTATGTGTTTATATTTCTCTTCTTGGGCTGACCTAGGTTCAGATCTGAACAAGTTTCCAAAAAAACCCTCTAAAACTATCAACCCTCCTGGTAACCCAAAAGGAATCACATCACATAGAATGCACTGCGTAGTCTCACCCAAGATATCTTTATGGGTGACTGTAATTCTCAAGTGCTTGTAGTCTAGGAATGAGTGGGGATCTAGGAGTGTATTCTATCTTCTTTATCCATTAATCTTGTTATTCATTCAATTATTTCTAGGATTCATTCAGCTTTAGGCCCATGCATGCATTCTAATACATCTAGCTTAACCATTCATTCATAAACTAATCATTGATAGAAATTAAACATGCAAAAAGCATCACATAGAACACAAGTTTTACCGTGGTTCACCCCCTCTTGGGCTACGTCCACAAAGATTTGGCTTCTCTGCTCTTTTATTTATTCTACTGCAAAATATGGCATTGCGCACATTACATATTCAATCATACAATCATAATGAGGTTAAGGAACCTCTATGAGGTGAACTAGATCACACCAGTCTCCTCAGACTATGACCTAACCCTCAAAATATGACTTACTTGACTCTTCCATCACCTTATTACAATCATAATAACCAATATCATCTCACTGAACTTCTTCAACATCTAACTTACAACTATTGCACCCTCAACCTAGACCTCCTAGGTTCTTATTTATACTATTTTACATGCTTACAACTGTTACAATCTTTGTCAAAACCCTAACCCTAACATGGTTAGTCTTGCCTGCCTTCTCGCCTTGCATGCTTCTCCTCTTTCATGTTGCTTTTCCTCATGCGTGTTTCTTTTCCTGCCAATTGTTCTTCTCCAAAATTAGGCATGCGCTCAAAATATCCTTCCTACTCAAAATAGGCCTGTGCCTAACACCAGTCTCAAAGAAATTCCAACAATGTGTAATATTTGATTTCTTGTGAAGACGACAGAGCCAATAGAATGAT
>SNQJ01S0300164.1:0-10378 GCA_010110895.2 Picea sitchensis
CGCCCTTTACCATCAAAACTCAGCCCTTCCTCTCACAGAAATGCAGCCACAGTAGCTACACTTTGACCCACATGAATAACTCGCCCTCCAACCGTGTATTTGCCCTCTAAATAAGTAAACTTGGCCCAGATGAAATGGAATGATCCAGCAAACACAAACTCGGCCTCCTCAGACCAAAACTCAGCCACAAACTATGAAGCTCAACTGCCACAAAGAAAACTCAGCCTCAAATAGGAAAACTTCACTGTCAAAGATGAAATACGCAGCCACATTGAAGCATACGGAAGAAATCTGAATGATCTCCTCCCTATGACCAGCTAGGGTGGATAGTTTCACCACTGAAACCAATCTCTAACTCTCTAGGGTTTTTCGTCCCAAGAGCCAAAGCCACAGGAGCTCTCTCAATTTTGTTTTTGGAAAATAACCAACGCATAATGAGAGAAAGTGCCCTCATTTTCCTTTTATCTCCTCGTTGATGTTTTTTCAGACCCTTTTACCCTTTTAATAAAGTCAAGTGACTTTTATAAACTTTAAGTCAATTAAACACCCCTTTTTATAACTCCTTTTAATGTTGGAAAGTGAGTAATTGGTTTTTTTAAGACATTCCCGGACGTCGCAGTCCCTTTATCATCATCCCAACCTTTAGATCTTTTCGTCCCAGTTCCAACGAGCTATTGCACAAAGGTATCCCCTCAGACAATATGATCTAAATAATACCTGCATTGTATTTAATTAAATTATGCTCAATAATAACCAAAAATTACGGAAATCGTCGGAATGCCACGGAACCAAGAGTGACCTGTGCAGAAATGATCCTGATGCTGAAAGATGGTGAATGGACTATCCTGGGCCCCATATGACTCCTCCAAATTGCTCGAGCTCACTGTTATCCTCATTTTACTCTGGTTCTCGCTGACACAAACCCTGGAAGTCATCTCCAACTGTATAATAGGGAAGCCCACAAATGGGGACATGACAGTACTCCCTTCCCAAAGATTGTTTGTCCTCAAACAATGCCATCACACCCATAGGAACAACAAGATGAACCAAACTGAAACTAATAATGATCCCCGAGTCCCAAACCAATCTGAAAGATGCGGAGCACCTACTGTCCACAATACTATCTTGCAATGTACTAACACAAGAGGCCTCCGGAAGGCCACTGTTCAGTAGAGCGATCACATACTGTGAAGACTCAGTCCACCCTTATAGAATATCCCGCCCAGGAAACCAATCCACTGCTCCATAGGAATAGGCTCTTGAAAGTAACAACTGACTCTCCCATCTGTACCATCTGCCAAACTGTCAACCCATAAAATCCCAGGGTCCCATGCTATCACCAGAAAAGACCCATCATGCTGATGTTGTGCCATTCTGATCACAAATATCTGACCCTCCTGCGTAGACTGCATTCTCCACTCCTACAACCCCAAGCTGTAATGCCTCAAAGAATCGTTCCCACTATCAAGGATCATATCCTACCAATGTATCTCAGTGAAGTCAACCAAACCAACTCTAAAATCAGACATCCAGCAGAAGTCTATGTGGTCACAAACTAATAGGGCATCAACGACACCTAATCTCCAAGTGTCAAAGGGGAAATCCCTAATACTTCAACGCCCCCAACCTATGACAATCATCCAGGCATCGTCCGAAAAATCTCCCAACACATTGTCCGCAAAGTCCGTCCATGCGAACCTCTCTCGGACCTACCTATAAGTGGTAAAGTCACCAGGGTCCCAAACTAGCATGTATGATGTGAAGCACCCTCTACTCAAAGCAATGTCCAGTAAGGTGCTAATACAAGAATCCATCTGACTACCTCTAATAAGCCAGGCAATCATAAGTAGCACAAACTCGGTCAACTCCTTAGTTGACCGCTCCAAGCAACCAATTATAAGCATCCCAAGAGTAAACTTCGAAAAGCGAAAATTGGCCATCTCATTTGGATCGATTGCCGAGCTATCAAACACTGCAGTCCCATGGTCCCAAGATAATCTCTGAGAGGAACCATCATGTTGATGTTCCATCCCACTGATCATAACCATCTGGCCGCCCTGCTCAGACAGCGCTCTCCTCCCATGGTACCCCTATCATGAATCATACTCAACGAAAGCATCTCAGTGAAGTCAGAACTTGCCAATCCACGACTATACTCGATCCTGGGTATCATGAGGTAAAAATTACCTCGCTATATAGAATAAAACTCCACAACTCCTCTCACAACATCCCCACAATGATGTAGACTAAGCATTGCCTCAATTTTGTCAATGGTTAACCTCATTTGAAGCAATCCAGTACTCGGATGAATGCCAAGATCCCACCAATAAATTGGAAGTCCACCACTCCCAATGCCTATTGAAAACTCAGTGAATCGATCCAACAGAGTTTGGATCTCGATTCTCCTCTTTTGCACTCTGGGCACTAATCATATGGTCCAAATGAAAGTCCCCTATCATGGCCATAATGCCACCTGTCTAATCCAACTGACTCTGGTGAACCTCCCATGTCTTGTTGTATATAATGAGGGCATCAAATAATAGCAATAGATGCCTCTGCCACTGTCTGCAAGACTGTGCGGAAATGATTTTGATGATGAAAGATGGTGAATGGACTAGCGTGGGCCCTATATAACTCCTCCAAATTGCCCGAGCTCACTATTATCCTCATTTTACTCCTCTGGTCCTGGCTGACACAAACCCCAGAAGTCATATCCAAATGTATAACAAGGAAGCCCACAAATGGGGACATGACATTCGGCCACATTAATTTTGTGAAATGATTCATACCAAGCTTTGCAAAATCATTAGGCCCATATCTAATATGTTGAAGAAGAAAAATGATCTGAAATGGAGTGACGAAGCAAAGAATTCTTTCAAAGATATCAAGCAAGCACTTTGCCAAGCCCCGGTCTTAATCAGCCCAGATTATGGTAAGGACTCAGGAGTTTCAGTTGTCTTTGACCGAGAAAGGAATGGCCAAGAGGAAGACATAAAAGAGGAGGTAAGCAACATTTTTATATTGCCTTATTTGTTGTTGTTGATGTAAAAAGATGTTTGGAAGAAATCCCTTAGAGCAGGCGAAGGCAAAGTGGCTTCTACAACAAAGTAGGACAGGAATATCAATTTGTAACTTTGTTGTAGTACCAAGGTGTAGAAGAGATGTGTTTCTTTGACAAACTAGACTCAATTCTTCAACCAACATTAGCTCTTTTTTGGTTGGCGAGTCAATGGTCAAATAGGAGGTTGGTGATGTGACTTTTTGTACATCATCCAGGCCAGTTACATGTCATGTTGTGCATTTCCATTGTCGATTGTTGGCACTACTAGGAAGTGGGTTGTTGACACTTTTTACTGCTTGCTTGGTCTAGATAAGTTGGTTAAACTTTGAGACAAGAAACTATGTTTAATATGAGCATTAAGGGAGGGTGTTAGAGTGTATACTTTATAATGACCATATTTTGTACTTGGGATTTTTTGCTTAGGAGGTCTTTATTATAAAATTATTTGATGATGTAATGTTAATTAAGACTTGATAGTCGTTTTTAGCTGTTACGAATCAATGTTACACTTATCGCGATAATATCAGATTTCTCGTGATATTATCGCCAAACTGGAGGAAGTCGATAATATTGCAGGAAATTATTGCGATAATTTCCCCCTAGAATTTCCTGATATTATCGCGATAATATCGCGAGTCGACCTAAATTATTGGCCAGCTAAAGAACCGCGCGCCTTTTGTCTTCAAAAACCGGTTTTGGGGTTTTATTTTCTCATTTTTCAAATGTTGCTTGTGGGGTTTGAGCTCTAATGGTGTTGTAACCATTTTCCATCAAACAAACAAGGAAAAATCCATAGTTTTCGGTGCCATCAAGTAAGCATTTTTGCAGTGGGAATCTACTCCAATCTACCATATCCATTGAACTAGGTATGTAAACAAAATTATGCCCTCATTTTCTTTGTTTTTCAAGATTTAGTTTAGGGTTTGCATGTCCATTAGATATAACTTATTTTGCCCCTTTTTAATGGAGGATTTAACAATTATGTAGGTATGGTAGTTTAATTGTAGAATTTTTGAATTTTTTTTGTGGATTTAGATTCTAAAATTCCACCATGTTTTTGTCCCATAGGTTTACAAATTTAATCAGTGATCCACACATTTCAAAATGCCAAAACCATTGGACCCAATGTGGGAGTATGGTTTACCTTATAATGGCCATAACAGAATGAGGTTGAATTGCAAGTTATGTGGTATGGAAATGTTTGGTGGCATCAGTTGCTTGAAATACCATCTTGCCAAAATCCTAGGGAATGATGTGCATATTTGCAAAGCATCTACCCCGGAGTTTATCCACATTGCTAATCAATCCATTTTTGAAATGAATAAGAAGAGAGATCAAAGGGAAGAAACAAGGCTTGAGCTTGCAAATAGATATGGCAGCACCTCATGAGTGGGGGGAAAGCCAATCGTCGGGCTCACATTCCACAATGCCTGGCCCCTCAGCACAAGGTCAGTGCCTAGGGGGCAACCTTCTATTCGGTCAATGGCATACCATTCAACTTTGCCAAGAACAACCCGTTCTACCACTCCATGTTTGAAGTTGCTACTATTGTTGGTCCAGGATATAGGGGACCTTCTTTTAATGACTTGAGAGGGCTTCTCCTTCAAGGGGAAAAGACCGATTGCACAAAGAGATTGGGTGAGCTGAGGGATTCATGGGAGATCACAGGATGCACCGTTATGTCAGACGGTTGGATAGATGGGAAGGGCAGGTCCATTCTCAATTTCTTGGTTAATTGTCCCAGGGGGACAATGTTTATCAAATCTATCGATGCATTTGCATATGTTAAAGATGCACATTTATTACGTGAGTTGTTGGATAACTTCATCCGGGAGATAGGCCCACAATATGTTGTCCAAGTCATTACGGTCAATGCTGCTAATTATGTTGTTGCTGGCAAGTTGCTCAAGGAGAGGTATCAAACATTATATTGGACTCCGTGTGCTGCCCATTGCATTGATTTGATGCTAAAGGACATGTGTAATGTCCCTTCCTGGGTAGGAGCTCCAGAGAGGAGGGATTAGTAGTCTAAACAGCCCCATTAGACTATAGCCAGGGCCAGACAGGGCTACACAGGGTCACTAGAGGTCACTTCAGCAGATGAGGTTATAATTCGAAAGTGACATTTAGCTAAAAGTGACTAAATAGCGCTTTTAAGTGGTTTTGAGCTAAAAATAGAGAAAGCACTCAAGTGAGGAGCTAAGAATAGAGTCAACAACGAATTAGGGTTTTGGTGAGTATATAAGGAGGAAAACCAACCTAATTCATCATTATGCATATTTGAGTTGACAATTGAGGAGAGAGGCAACTTCACAGGTTCAGGCAAACCATAGCTTTGTGGATTCTAGGAGGAAGACACCCAGAGGCTGATTTTAGTGTTGAGAGACACATCCTAGTCATCGGAATGATCATCCATATCTTCCATCGTACTTCAACAACGGTTATACAGGTTGCAGCAGTGAGGGCGCACTTATTCAGGGTGAGGGCGCACTTTTGAGGAGACATATTGATTCGACTTATCCCAGTCAGGGAGAATCCAGTGATTCCCTTCCGACCCAGTTGAGAGGAGGGCAAGACACATCATCATTATGCATATTGAGGAGAGAGGCGACTTCACAGGTTCAGGCGAACCATAGCTTTGTGGATTCCTGGAGGAAGACACCCAGAGGTTGATTTCGATGTTGAGAGACACACCCTAGTCACCGAGAAGATCATCCATATCTTCCATCGTACTTCAACAACGGTTATACAGGTTGCAACAGTGACGGCGCACTTATTCAGGGTGAGGGCGCACTTTTGAGGAGACATTGATTCGACTTTTCCCAGTCAGGGAGAATCTAGTGATTCTCTTCGGACCCAGTTGAGAAGAGGGCAGGACACATCTATTGCCTGGTTTCTTGTCAGATTCCAACAGAGAAATCATCTTGGGCGCATTACTCAGCTAGTGAGGGTGTGGCAGTTGGGGATGACACATTTGGGATTCCTGAGAGATCATCAGATCAGATCTAGGGAAATCCTTCTTACCCATTTCAAAGGAACATATGGTGCTCAGTTTGAGACCCTTACAGTGAGATTTTGTCGATGGAATCTCTAGGATGCAGTTGTCGGCAGTAGTTGGGGCGCATTCCCCCAGAGGGATCCATCCGGGGTCCGTACATATCGTTAGAGGGTCGATTGTCAGGCTGTCAGTCATCAGAACTGTGTGTGAGGGCAGGGCGCACTGTTTGGGACAATTTTCGATCAGATCCGAGGAGTTTAGCCACCAGGGCGAACTTCCCAATCTTGCAACAGTTGTCGTGCGAGTTGCCATAGCTTGCAATAGATCTTCCAACACACATCTCCATCCAGCAACAGTCCTCTACTTTCCGGGTATCATTGTTATTGTTTATTTCTTGTATCCGGCTCATATCCCTTTGTCTTTGATCTAGCCGAGTGATCTATTTTATTGAGTTGCATGCGGCATTGTACTCAATCTCAGAACACATAATATATTATTGCAGTGTTTGGTGCCCTTATTTATTTGCATGCTTATTCATATGTTGTTAAACAACTCTTTACCTGAAACACACATGCAAAAACACCACGCATGTTAAAACCCAATTAATAAACACATCCAGAAACCCAAAATGTATCAGTTTCAGCATCAGATTCTGGACAGTTTAGTCACCTATTCCGATCAGTGGAATCAGGGATATTACAATGGTATCAGAGCTTTAGTCCTTCCAGCCTGTGACTAAAGACGATGAGTTCAGTAGGTGAACCAGAGGGTCATG
Organism: Picea sitchensis; assembly: GCA_010110895.2. NCBI lineage: Eukaryota > Viridiplantae > Streptophyta > Pinopsida > Pinales > Pinaceae > Picea > Picea sitchensis. The sequence continues at coordinate 6,835 of SNQJ01S0300164.1, forward strand.
AGCACGTAGGTGACAAGTATGTCACTTACAACAGACGCGAGGAGAGGAGACCTAGGACGGATTATCCCCCCTTTCCTCCCAGTTTAGAGGAAGAGGTGCATAAGGAAGCAGAGAGAAGGGCAGAGCATGAGGTAAAGCGTGAGGCAGAGAGGATGATGGGAGGCGCGTATGAGAGGCCAGAGGGCAATGGCAAGGCACCCATGGACCCAGATGCAACTTTCATGCAGGTTATCAACAATCTGGTGGTCAGTCGACAAGCCATGACTCGGTCCTTGGCACAGATGGTCGAATAATTGACCACAGGGAGTATTCCAAGACCACATGCGCCACATGCAACGCAGGGGAACTCAGGAGTAGGTAGCAGACCCCAGTCACCTACTCGCACATATACCTCTTCGAATATTATCCCTAGGCCACTATTCCCCAGTTTTCAAAGGGCACTCCCAACAGTAGCACAACAGCCTATAGCACAGAGGCATCCCACTCAGATAAAGGACATTACAGAGTACAAGAGGGAGTACGCAGCATTGGGTCATGACTTCCATCAGGGCATGACCCTGGTCGAGTATTGTGGGCTCAGACTCAGGAACAGCCCCAGAGATCCTCGGAGGTGAGGACAATAGCAGTAGCAGGGGCATAACATGGATTTCATCCGGAAAGTTGGTTAACTTACTGTTATCCATCAAAGTTTCACTAAGGATGGACTTCTAGCGAGCCGCTAAAGTTTGAACATTATTGTTCAAAATTCAGAGCTCAGAAGTTCAGCCGGTCATAAAGACCAACCTTTTTTTCTTTTTCTTTTACATTTCCATAAAAAATTGTAATAAGAGATGTTGCATGATGAACTTGTAAAAGGTCTTAGCCACCTTAAGTCCTAAGCATGAGTTATATCTGGAGTGTTTTTTTTAATTACTAATTATATTTTGTCATTTTCAGGCAATTTATAATTTATGAGTTTTTTCACTCAATCCCTCCAGAGCTGGAGTATATGCCCATGGTTAGGCTTGAGCATGGATCTAAGCCTAGTGTATAATGTATATTACCATGCTAAACATACTCCTAGAGTCTTATGGAAATGTACTAAGTCCCCCTTAGGATTTTTAAATTTTTTCAGTTTATTAAAAATTTGCCAGAATTCGGCAATTTTTAATTAAAAAATAAAGATGTATTAAAAAAGTGGTACTAGGGGACTTAATATGCCATGAGGGTGATCATTTTTGGACCTATAGCACCCATATTACTTAAGTACCCACTTAGTTGAGCAAAAATAGTGATTTTAATCATTTAAAAATCATTTTTGCTCACAAAACCCAAAAAAGTCAAAATAAAATCAAAAAAATCAGCAAAAGCAAAAATCAAGTAAACATGTGGGGACATGTTGGAGACAAATAAAGCCTCAAAAGGCTATGTGGCAGCCACAAGGTGTGTTCTAGATATGATTTGATTTGATTGGGCAAGGATTTCTTTGACTTTTGAGCATGTGCCAAAAAGGAGGTGCGCCCCTCTTGAGAGGTGGCGCATTCCCATGAGGGCAGCCAACCTCTTGAGAGGTGGCGCACCCACACTCCCTCATTAGTGGCACACTTGGCATACTTTGGGGCTGTGGGAGAGGTGGCAGCCCATACCTCACCACTTGGCTCCCCTCTCCTCACAATTGGTGCGCCCTCCCTCTCCACATGGTGCGCCCTCCTTCATTGGGAACTCCACCCATTGATCTATATATTGAAGCATTCTCCCATTGCTGAGTTAGTTGGAGCTTGGGAAGAATTGTTTGTTGTAACATTGATATTTGTAATACTCTTTGCAATTTTGGAATAAAAAAAAACTTTGGAGGTCAAATTGGTGGATTGTCCAAGTGTGTGGATGCATATGTGTATGAAGTGATATTATTCTATTTCTCTTGTTGTTGTATTGTGGTTAATTTGGCCTTATAGGAGTACTATTACTCACTTGGGTAGGATTGCTAAACTAGTTTGATTAGTGATCTTGCTATCCATTTATAAAAGCGATTTTTTTAAATGCAATATTTGTTTGGTTTTACATATTGTGTTTTGAAATCTCTTTGGTAGGTGATACCATCTTCTAACCCTCTTTTTTGCAAGTGATTGAAGTAGTTGATACCTCAACTTGGAGAAGTGGATGATCTAGCTTGATTCTTCCTCTTTTTCCAAGTCCTTTGAAGAAAATCCCTCCATTCACCAAAGAAGGACTCAATTGCCCAACATATTTCAAGCACAAGCTTGTTCTCTTTCTCCTCCTTTTTAAATCAAATTTCTGGCTTACTTTACATATATATGCAAGCATGTTTGGATCTAGTTTATCTAGCTAAATCATCAGTTCCTTTCATGCATGCAAGTGATAGCTTAGATCTGATTTCTGTTTCAAAATTTTCTATCTTAAGAATCTAGATCTAGTGTAGGAAAATAATCCCTTTGTTCCAATAATTTTCTGAAACTTTTTAGAGGGATAAAAGCTAATATTTTCCAAGTAGTTTCATTGTTCAAATCTAGCATTGAAGTGCTTTTAACTTACTGTTTTAGAACAGCCACAAAAGACCCTAAGGAAACAAGCTTTTTAGCTTGAGTTTCTTAGTTCCCTTTTGCAATTTTTTTTGTAGATTTTAACTTAGAAATATTTTTTTAGATTTCCACTAATAACCAAAGACACTCTTAAAGTGTTTTTGGCTATCTTTTGTACTCCTTTGTTTGTTGTTTTGTGCAGGTCATTGAATAAACACGGGGAGATTCTGCCAAAATTTGGCGGATTAGGAGCATTTGGAACTTCCAGAAGCACCCTACGCCTTCCTAAAGATTTTTTTAACTTGTAAAACCTTGTTTCATCATTATAAGGATCCAAAGTCCCTTTGCAAAAGATCTAAAAACTCTTAAAAGAGCACTTGTAACCGAGTTAATAAAATAAGTGAGCCAAGAGAGGCCTCACTCTTTGTTTTCCCCTTAAGGGGGTGTTGACCACCTATTCAACTAGGGGGTCAACTCCATATACCATGAAGATATGCACCTGATGGTGCTACCATTTTGAAGACTTACTGGTTCTACAAGGCAATTTTGGCCTTCAGCATTTTAATGTAATTGGAATTTCCGCTCCCCTGCGTGGGATAATAATGTAATAAGTCTACATGGATCATAGTTTAAGTCAGTTGCATTAGGATTTCTTCATTAGGAGAGTTCCTTTCATTGAGTGTTTTTTATCCTCAGGTTATTAATTTGGCTTTAGGGCCTTATTAATTTCCCATGAGTTTTTCACTCCTCACAATAATTTCTCCAAAGTAGTGAAAGGCGTTCTAGTGGATGAGACCTATGCAACTAAGATCTAGGAATGTTGTAAATGACCATGTTAGACATGTCCTTGAGTCTCGCGGAATTCCATTAAGTTTTGATAGGTTTTTTTAAATAATTAAAATTCCCGCAAACTGGGGATTTTTAATTATTTTCGATGTAAAATGTAAAAAAATGGTCCTTGGGTATTTTGTATAGGGGTATGAGTACTCAAATCAAATGGTTCATACACCCCTACACCCTTGGAC